>SJYT01083135.1:328514-424315 GCA_006410635.1 Cephalophus harveyi
GCATTGCCTTTCTTTGGAATTGGAATGAAAACTGACCTTTTCCAGTCCTGTGGCCACTGCTGAGTTTTCCAAATTTGCTGGCAGATTGAGTGCAGCACTTTCACAGCATCATCTTTCAGGATTTGAA
The DNA here is from genome assembly GCA_006410635.1 of Cephalophus harveyi. Taxonomy (NCBI): domain Eukaryota; kingdom Metazoa; phylum Chordata; class Mammalia; order Artiodactyla; family Bovidae; genus Cephalophus; species Cephalophus harveyi. The sequence goes on from SJYT01083135.1 coordinate 328,642, forward strand.
ACAGCTCAACTGGAATTCCATCACCTCCACTAGCTTTGTTCGTAGTGATGCTTTCTAAGGCCCACTTGACTTCACATTCCAAGATGTCTGGCTCTAGATTAGTGACCAGATCATCATGATTATCTGGGTCATGAAGATCTTTTTTGTACAGTTCTTCCGTGTCTTTTTGCCACCTCTTCTTAATATCTTCTGCTTCTGTTAGGTCCATACCATTTCTGTCCTTGATCGAGCCCATCCTTGCATGAAATGTTCCCTTGGTATCTCTAATTTTCTTGAAGAGATCTCTAGTCTTTCCCATTCTGTTCTTTTCCTCTATTTCTTTGCATTGATCACTGAAGAAGGCTTTCTTATCTCTTCTTGCTATTCTTTGGAACTCTGCATTCAGGTGCTTATATCTTTCCTTTGCACCTTTGCTGTTCGCCTCTCTTCTTTTCACAGCTATTTGTAAGGCCTCCCCAGACAGCCATTTTGCTTTTTTGCATTTCTTTTCCATGGGGATGGTCTTGATCCCTGTTTCCCGTACAATGTCACGAACCTCATTCCATAGTTCTTCAGGCACTCTATCTATCAGATCTAGGCCCTTAAATCTATTCCTCACTTCTACTAGTCAAGGCTATGGTTTTTCCAGTAGTCATGTATGGATGTGAGAGTTGGACTAGGCTGAGCGCTGAAGAATTGATGCTTTTGAACTGTGGTGTTGGAGAAGACTCTTGAGAGTCCCTTGGACTGCAAGGAGATCCAACCAGTCCATTCTAAAGGAGATCAGTCCTGGGTGTTCTTTGGAAGGAATGATGCTAAAGCTGAAACTCCAGTACTTTGCCCACCTCATGCAAAGAGTTGACTCATTGGAAAAGACTCTGATGCTGGAAGGGATTGAGGGCAGGAGGAGAAGGGGACGACAGAGGATGAGATGGCTGGATGGCATCACTGACTTGATGGACATGAGTTTGAGTGAACTCCAGGAGTTGGTGATGGACAGGGAAAACTGGCGTGCTGCAATTCATGGGGTCGCAAAGAGTCGGACACGACTGAGCTACTGAACTGAACTGAATAGGTCTCTAGAGATTTAACTCTTGAAGGAGCTGCATTGGATTTTCATATATACAGAGAAGTCTTTTCATATTGAAACTTAATGCTGTTAACAACTTTTCTGGAGTAACTGAGCCCATAAGCCAAAGAAAGGTTTTGTACAATTTACAGAGTAGTCTGCTAAGATCTATAATAGGCATTATTCCCTCACAGAAGACTTGTAATATTCTTCAGCCATGTGACGTGGTCCAATCTGGGTTCTGATGTTTCTGTCTCAAGTTTCTCTTGCCCAAATCTGCCTGACCTAGCTTCGGCCTTCTTAATATAACAGTCATTTGTCTTTTTCTGTTTTTCTTCTTCAGTGTATACTCTTTAAGTACTGGATTTTTATCAGTTAACTTCTTTAGAAAGCTGTGCTTCCTCTTAATATGTTTTGAAAACTGCTGTCTAGGAGTAGTTTCCAGCTGTTCTCTTCCCTTCTATTCTGATACCTCTGTGTCTCTGTCCTTCTATTCTGAGAACTCTGTGTCTTCTGGCATCTGCTTTCTCTTTGTAGAATTAGTGTTTTTGGTGATGCAAGAAGGGTTTTTAAGCCCCTTGTTTTTAAGAGTTACTTCCTGCTTGGAAGCAGAACTGATTCTCCTGTTGCAGGGAAATGTCGATTTTGTGACGCTTCCTTGGGTAGCAATAGCTGAAAACACTTTTCTTTAATTACTTCCTGTCCTACCTGTCAATAAATTAACAGGGGTGATGGTATGATGAAAAGTGTACTGGGATAGAAATTTCAACCCTGGGCTTTTATTGGTTAGTCCACATTCTAGCCATGCAATTTGGAAAAATTGCTTAAATTTTTTGATCCTCATCTTTCTTTACTCTCATTTATAAAAATGAAATAATACACCATTATACTTATCTCAAATGATTTTTATCAGGCTCAAATGTAATAATGTATGTGGTGTGATTTACAAGCTATAAAGTGGAAGGGATTATTGCTATTTGGAAAAATGCTTATTCTTGAGCCTTTGGAAAACAACACAACATGTTATGTAAATTAGTATCTGTTGTGTATTCATATTTTCCCACCTGGCTAGCCAAATGAAAAAGACATTTATTTCTCATGGAAATCTCAAGAGATATTAACTAATCTTCCTTCAGTATATTCAATATAATTCTAAGAATTAATAACATTTGGAGTAATTACAGTTACAAATCTGCAGAAATCAAATCATAATCATGTTCATTTTACACAGATAAAGTTTCCAGGAGTAACATGTGTACCCTTGCTATTCATGACTTGCTTGAATAGTTTTCAAACCTTCATATAATTTTTCCTTGAGTTATAAAGCTTCAGAATTACTATGTTGACTTGAAAAAGGAAATTGTATGACCTTCATTAAAGGAAATGACTATTATTAATTTATTAATGCTGGAATTACTTTATACTGCTCATATGAATCAGCCTACAGTATGGTTGTTTCGATCTTTAAATGTTTATGTGATTTAAAATTTTATTAGGGCATGTTATTTTGGTTATATTTCTTCTGTTATAACCCAAATCATAATAATTGTATTATTATTGCTTAATATTATATCTTTATTATTACTAATTAGATTCTATACTATTTTTCAATATGTGGCAAAGAGGATTTTTAGAAAGGCAAATAAGGATATTAAATCAATACTTCAAAATGCTAACATTTCTTCTACTGTTTTAGAATTGTGAAGTAATTGTCTCACTTTATTTTCTCTATTTCAGTTAGAGCACTTAAATATATTTGTGACTATTTGCACATTTTCCCTTAATCATCACATTTTTTGTTGTTTTGTTGCTGCCATCTGCTTTTTTGAATATTTGATGGCATTCACTGAGTGCTTACTATATGTCTGGTAGTTGACTCCATGAAGTTAGTGTAAGAAGTCCAGAAAGGTGACTTCTCTTAAGGAGATCACCTTGAATAGAGAGAGCAGATAAAACACATACTCAAATACCAAATAATTAAACAAGACACATTCATATGATAAATGCTTATAATAATAAAACTGAAATTTGGGATCAGGATTGTCTGGGGTAGAAACAGAAAGGAGAGCTGCTTTAAATGAAATGGGCAAGAATATTACCTCATACAAGAGGTAATATTTGAGCTGGGATCTTAATTACTAGAAAGGACTAAGTTTTGAAGTTGAGAAAGGAAATTTTATGTAGAATATGTAAAGGTCCTGATGAGAGAACGAGCTTAGCAAGGAAGGTGTATTTAGTTGGAGGATGGTGAATGGTTAGATAGGCACAGAGAAGTCAAATGAAGGCAGTAAATTGTGGGCTTAAGACATAGACTTTAGATTTTATTGTAATTGTGACAGGAAGCCATTGGAGAGATCAAGCATAGGATTGGCATGATTTCATTTACATTTTTGAAAATCTGCCTGACCATCATGTACAAAATGAACCATGTGAAAAGCCTTGATGGAAATAGGGAAATTGGTTTGGAAGCTATTACAGTAATCCTGGTGAGAGAAGATGGTAATGATCAAAGTTGTCAGGGTTCAATGGGAATGGTCAGATTTACCATATATATGAGAAGTATATCCACTGGATCTTTCTGGTGGATTGTATGTGAGAAGTGATGAAAGAGACAAATTAATTTTACCTTTTATAACTTTATATTGCCTAGGAATCATTGACCATGACTCAGGAAATCTAAAAGAAATGGTTTTGGGGTAGGGTAAGTTTGAGGCTGAGCTTGAGTCAAGATTCCTGTTTTGAACTCATTAATTTTGAGATGCCTATAGGGCACCCAGGTAGAGTTACTGAGTAGCCATACATTATTCAAGAATATAGATTATCCATCCTAACGATAGAGATCAAGTTTGTTCAGTAATCATTAGAAATAGAATTAATATTCAGAATAGTCAAATTTATTCTTCCATGGGAAGATAACATTTTTTTAACTTTAAAATTTATTTTATTGATATATAGGTAATTTACAATTCTGTGTTAATTTCTGTTGTACAGCAAAGTAATACATATATGTATATAAACTAGAGAAAGGACATTTTATGTAGAATATGTGAAGGTCATGATGAGAGCTTCAGTTATATATATATGTATTCTTTTTCATATTTCTCCATTATGGTTTATTACAGGATATTGAATATAGTGCCCTGTACTATAGAGTAAGATCTTGTTTTTTATCCATTCTATATGTAATAGTTTATGTTACAATATAACTTCCAATCCATTCCATCTCCAACCTTCTCCCTTGGCAACCACAAGTCTGTCCTCTATATCTGTTAGTCTGTTTCTGTTTCATAGATAAGTTCATTTATGTCATATTTTAGATTCCACATTTGTGATATCATATGCTATTTGTCTTTGCTTTCTGACTTACTTCACTTAGTATGATACTCTCTAGCTCCATCCATGTTGGTGCAAATGGCATTATTTTATTCTTTTCTATAGCTGATTAGTATTCCATTGTGTGTGTGTGTGTATACACATCTTCTTTATCCATCTGCCAATGGACATTTGGTTGTTTCCATCTTGTGACTAATGTAAAAAGTGCTGTTATGAACATAGGGGGCAATGAGTCTTATTGAATTATAGTTTCATCTGAATATATACCCAGGAGGGGATTGCTGGATCATATGACAAGTATATTTTTGGTTAGTTTTTTTCTTTTTCTTTTTGAGAAAACTCCAACGTGTTTTCAATAGTGTTTGCACCAATTTACATTCCTACCAACAATGTAGGAGGGTTCCTTTTTTCCACACCCTCTCCAGCATTTGTTATTTGTAGACTTTTTAATGATAGCCATTCTGACCAGTGTGAAAAGAAACCTCATTGTAGTTTTGATTTGCATTTCTCTAAAAATTAGTGATAATGAAAATGTTTTCTTGTGCCTTTTGGGCATCTGTATGTTTTCTTGGGAGAAATGTCTGTTTAACCCAATCTTTTCTGTTTTGATTGGATTGTTGTTTTTGTTGTTGTTATTGAGTTGTATGAGATGTTCATATGTTTTGGGAATTAAGCCCTTGTCAGTCACGTCATTTGCAAATACTTTTTTTCCCAGCCTATAAGTTGTCTTTTCATTTTATTTATGGTTTCCTTTGTTATACAAAGGCTTATAAATTTGGTTTATAAGACCTAAGAAAATATTGATATGATTTATGTCAGAGAACATTTTCCCTATATTCTCTTCTAGAAGTTTTATGATGTTATGTCTTATATATATGTCTTTCAGTCATTTTGAGTTTATTTTTGTGCATGGTGTGAGGTTGTATTCTAACTTCATTTATTTACAGGCAGCTGTCAACATTCCCAGCACCAGTTGCTGAAAAGGCTCTTTTCCCCATTGTATATTCTTGTCTCTTTTGTCGAAGATTATTTGAGTTTAGGTGTGTGGATTTTTCCAATGAGTCAACTCTTCGCATGAGATGGCCAAAGTACTGGAGTTTCAGCTTTAGCATCATTCCTTCCAAAGAAATCCCAGGGCTGATCTCCTTCAGAATGAATTGGTTGGATCTCCTTGCAGTCCAAGGGACTCTCAAGAGTCTTCTCCAACACCACAGTTCAAAAGCATCAATTCTTTGGTGCTCAGCCTTCTTCACAGTCCAACTCTCACATCCATACATGACCACAGGAAAAACCATAGCCTTGACTAGACGGACCTTAGTCGGCAAAGTAATGTCTCTGCTTTTGAATATGCTGTCTAGGTTGGTCATAACTTTTCTTCCAAGGAAAAGTTTGTCTGCTTAGGTAGGTTTATTCTTAGGTATTTTATTCTTTTTGATGTGATGGTAAATGGAATTGTTTCTTGAGTTTCTCTTTCTGATCTTTTGTTGTTAATGTATAAAAATGCAACAGCTTTCTGTGTATTAATTTTGTAACCTGCAACTTTACCAAATTCACTGATGAGTTTTAGTAGTGTTCTTGTGATATCTTTAGTATTTCTAAAGATGTATGTATAGTATCATGTTATCAGCAAATAGTGACAGTTTAACTTATTTTCCAATTTAGATTCCCTATACTTCTTTTTCCTTTCTGATTGCTTTAGCTAGGGTTTTCAAAACTCTATTGAATAAAAGTGGTGAAATTAGATGTCTTTGTCTTGTTCCTGATCTTAGAGGAAGTTCTTTCAACTTCTCTCCATTGAGTAAGATGCTAGCTGTAGGTTTCTTATATATGACCCTTATTATTTTGAGGTATGTTTCCTCTATGCCTGCTTCCTGGAATTTTTGTCATAAATTGGTGCTGAATTTTGTCAGAAGATTTTTCTGCATGCATTGAGATGATCACATGATTTATATTCTTCAATTTATTGATGTGGTGTATCACACTGATTTGCAGATATTGAAAAATATTTGTATCCCTGAAATGAATCCTGCATGATCATGATGTATGATCTTTTTAATGTATTGCTGAATTTAGATTGGTAGAATTTTGTTGAGGATTTTTGCATCTATGTTCATTAGTGATATTGGCTTGTAATTTTCTGTTTTTTGTGGCATCTTTGTCTGATTTTGGTATCATGGTGATGGTGGCCTAAGAATGAATTTGGAAGTTTTCCTTCCTCTACAGTTTTTTTGAAATTTCAGAAGGATAGATGTTTACTCTTTTCTAATGTTTGATAGAATTTAACTGAGAATATATCATGTCCTGGATGCATGTTTGTCAGTTTTTAAAGTACAGTTTCAATTTCAGTGTTTGTGATTGATCTGTTCATATTTTCTGTTTCTTCTTAGGTTAGTCTTGGAAGATTGTACCGTTCCAAAATTTCATCCATTTCTTCCAGGTTGTGCATTTTATTACCTATAGTTGCTCATAGTGGTCTCTTATGGGCCTCTGTATTTCTATGGGGTTAGTTTTAACTACTCATTTTTCATTTCTAATTTTATTGATTTGAGACTTCTCCCCCAACCCCCGCTTTTTTTTTTCTTAATGAGTCTGGCTGAACATTTATCAATTTTATTTATCTTTTCAAAGAATCAACTTTAGTTTCATTGATCTTGTGATTATTTCCTTGTTTCTATTTCATGTATTTCTGTGCTGATCTTTATGATTTCTTTCCTTCTACTGACTTTAAGTTTCATTTGTTCTTCTTTCTCTAGTTGTTTTAGGTATAAGGTCAGGTTGTTTATTTGAGATTTTTCTTGTTTCTTGAGGTAAGGTTGTATTGTTGTAAACTTCCCTCTTAGAACTGCTTTTGCTACATCCCATAGGTTATGGATCATTGTGCTTTTGTTTTCATTTGTCTCTAGGTTTTTTTTTTTTTTTTTAATATCCTCTTTGATTTCTTCAGTGATCCATTGGTTGTTTAGTAGAATATAGTTTAGCCACCACATCTTTGGGTTTTTTATAGTTCTTTTCTGGTAGTTTAATTCTAGTTTAAAAGTTTTGTGATCAGAAAATATACTTTATGTGATTTCAGATTTCTTAAATTTACCAAGATTCGCCTTGTGACCCAGCATATGGTCAGTCTGGGAGAATGTTCCACGTGCACTGGAGAAGAATGTGTAGTCTGCTGTTTTGGGATGGGATGCTCTATAAATATCAATTAAGTCTAACTGGTCTAAAGTTTCATTTAAGGCCTGTTTTTCCTTATTAATGTTCTGTTTGGAAGATCTATTCATTGATGAAATTTGGGTGATCAAGTCCTCCACTATTACTGTGTTACTGTTGATTTCTCCCTTTATGTTTGCTAGTATTTACCATAGATATTGAGGTATTGCTATGTTGGGTGCATGTGTATTTATAATTGTTATATCTTCTTTTTGGATTAAACTTTTTCTCATTATGTAGTGTCCTTCTTTATATTTTATAACGTTCTTTGTTACAAAGTCTGTTCTTTCTGATATGAGTGTTGCTACTCCAATTTCTTTTTTATTTCCATTTATGTGGAATACCTTTTCCCAACTCCCTACTTTCAGTCTGTTAAGTGTCCCTACATCAGAGATGGGTCTGTTTCTTGTAGATCGCATATATATGGATATTGTTTTTGAATCCATTCAGCCAGTCTATGACTTTTGATTGGTGCATCTAATTCATTCAAATTTAATATACTTACTGATATATATGAAACTTTGGCTGCCTGAAGTGAAGAGCTGACTCATTGAAAAAGACCCTGATGCTGGGAAAGATTGAAGGCGAAGGAGAAGAGGGTGGCAGAGGATGAGACAGTTAGATAGCATCACCAACTCAATGGACATAAATTTGAGCAAACTCCTGGAGATAGTGAAGGACAAGGAAGTCTGGCATGCTGCAGTCCATGGGGTGACAGAATCAGACATGACTTAGGGACTGAACACACACAGTACTGTTTTCTTAATTGTTTTGGATTTATTTTTTGTAGGTCTTTTCCCTCTCTTGTTTTTCCTTCTTGGGGAAGTTCTTTTAACATTTGTTTTAAAGCTAATTTGGTAGTGCTTTAGCTTTTGCTTATCTGTGAAGCTTTTCATTTCTCCATCAAAGCTGAATGAGTTTCTTGCTGGGTAGACTATTCTTGACTGTAGGTGCTCCCCTTTCTTCACTTTAAATATATCATGCAGTTACCTTCTGACTTGTAGAGTTTCTATTGGGAAATTGGCTAATAACTTTATAAGGGTTCCCTTTTATGTTATTTGTCATTTTTCCCTTGTTGCTTTTAATATTCTGTCTTTGTCTTTAATTTTTGTCAGTGTTTGTGTCTCAATGTGTTCCTCCTTGGTTTTATCCTGTCGGGGACTGCAGTTCTTAGATGTGGTTGACTATTTCCTTTCCCATATTAAGGAAGTTTTCAGCTTTATCTTTTCAAATATATTCTTGTGTGCTTTCTCCATCTCTTCTCCTTCAAGGACCCCTATAATGTACATGTTGGTGCATTTAATCCATTTGTCTGTTCTTTAGCTCTTCTGGGTCTTCAGGAAACATTTCTTGTATCTTGTCTATTTTCCAAGCTCCTGGATCACCTTCACTATCATTATTCTTAATTTTGTTCTGGAAGTTGGCCTAACTTCATTCAGTTACTTTTCTGAGATTCTGTCTTCTTCCTTCATCTGAGATAATATCCTCTGTCTTTTAATTTTGATTAACTTTCTGTGACTATGGTTTTCCTTCTGGAGGCTGTGGGATTTTAGTTTTGCTTCCTTCTTCTGTCTGCCCTCTGTTGCATAAGACTAAGGGGCTTGTGCAAGCTTCCTGCTGGGAGGGAATGGAGCGGGGGTGGGGAAATGTGTTCTTATTCAGGTGGGCAAGCCATTCTAAGTAAAATTTTATTGTGGATTTATTGCTGGGCTCTCTATTCTGTTTTGTTCATCCATATATCTGCTTTTTCAATGCCATGCTGTTTGGATCACTTTAGCTTTGTAGTATTCTCTGCAGTTTGGAAGAGTTTCATCTCCTTCTTTGATCCTTTTTGTTAGGATTACTTTGGCAACTCTGAGTCTTTTATGGTTCTATATAAATTTTAGTACTAATTTTTTCTAGTTCTCTACAAAAGGTCATGGGTAATTTGATAGGTGAGGTGAGGTGAAGTCGCTCAGTCGTGTCCGACTCTTTGCAATTTGATAGGGATAGCATTAAATCTTTATTACAAACTCTGAGTCTTTTATGGTTCTATATAAATTTTAGTACTAATTTTTTCTAGTTCTCTACAAAAGGTCATGGGTAATTTGATAGGTGAGGTGAGGTGAAGTCGCTCAGTCGTGTCCGACTCTTTGCAATTTGATAGGGATAGCATTAAATCTTTATTATTTTGGATAGTTTGGCCATTATAACAATGTTGTTCTTCAAATGCAAGAGAATGAGATATCTTCCCATTTCTTTTAATCATTTTCAGTTTCTTTTATTAATGTTTTATAGTTCTCAGCATATAACTCCTAACCTCCTTGGTCAAGTTTACTCCCAAGTATTTACTTTTTGTGGCAATTTTAAAAGGGCTTCTTTTCTTGCATTTCCTCTGATATTTCATTGATTGTGTAAAGAAATGCAACTGATCTCTTTATGTTAATATTATATCCTGCTACCTTGCTGAATTCATTTCACAATTCTAGTAGTTTTTGTTTTCAATATATATATAGTAACATGTTATTTGTGTAGAATATCAATATTATCTCTTCTCTATGAATTTTGATTCACTTTATTGCTATTTTCTTCCCTGACTGCTGTTGCTAGGACTTACACTATGTTGAATAGAAGTGAAAGAAGGCATCCTTGTCATGTTCCAGATTTTAGTGAGAAGACTTTCACCTTTTCACTGTTGAGTATTACATTAGCTCTGGTTTTGTGATTTGTAATTTTTAGTTTATAAATCATGTCTGACTCTTTTTGACCCCATGGACTGTACAACACCAGGCTTTGTCCTCCATTATCTCCTGCAGTTCTTTCAAATTCATGTCCATTGAGTAGGTGATGCTATTTAAACATCTCATCCTCTGCTTCACCTTTCTCCTTTTGCCTTCAATCTTTCCCAGCATCAGTGGCTTTTCCAGTGAGCCAGTTCTTTGCATCAAGTGGCCAAAGAGCTTTAGCATCAGTCCTTCCAATGAATATTGAGGGTTGATTTCCTTTAGGATTGACTGCTTTGATCTCCTTGCAGTCCAAGGGATTCTCAAGGGTCTTCTTTAGCACCACAATTTGAAAGCATCAATTCTTCAGCTCTCCGCCTTTCATACGGTCTGGCTTTCACATCTGTACACAACTACTGGAAAAATCATAGCTTTGTCTATATGGACCTTTGTTGACAAAGTGATAACTCGCCTGGTTTTTAATATGCTGTCTAGGTTTGTCATAGCTTTCCTTCCTAGGAGCAAGTATCTTTTAATTTCATGACTCCAGTCACCATTCACAGTGATTTTGAAGCCCAAGAAAATAAAAATCTCTCACTGGTTCTATTTTACACTTCTATTTGCCTTAAAGTGATGGTATCAGATGCCATGATCTTAGTTTTTTCATATTGAGTTTTTTAAAGATTTATATATTGTTAATTGAAGGATAATTGCTTTATAGAATTTTGCTGTTTTTTGTCAAACCTCTACATGAATCAGCCATAAGTGTACATCTGTCCCCTCCCTCTTAAACTTCCCTCCTATCTCTCTCCCCATCCCACCCCTCTAACTTGATACAGAGCCCCTATTTGAATTCCCTGAGAAATATAGCAAATTCCCATTGGCTATCTGTTTTACATATGGTAATGTAAGTTTCCATGTTAATTTCTCCATACATCTCACCCTCTCCTCCCCTCTCCCCATGTCCATGTTTCTCCATTGCTGCCCTGCAAATGAATTCTTTGGTACTATCTTTCTAGACTCCATATATATGCATTAGTATGTGAGATTTCTCTTTCTCTTTCTGACTTACTTCACTCTGTATAATAGGATCTATATTCAACCACCTCATTAGAACTGACTCAAATGCATTCCTTTTTATGTCTGAGTAGTATTCCATTGTCTATATGTAAAACAACTTCTTTATCCACTCATCTGTCAGTGGACATCTAGGTTGCTTCCATGTTCTAGCTATTGTAAATAGTGCTGCAGTAAACATTGGGTTCAGTTCAGTTCAGTTCAGTCGCTCAGTCGTGTCCGACTCTTTGCGACCCCATGAATCGCAGCACGCTCGGCCTCCCTGTCCATCACCAACTCCCGGAGTTCACTCAGACTCACGTTCATCGAGTTGGTGATGCCATCCAGCCATCTCATCCTCTGTCGTCCCCTTCTCCTCCTGCCCCCCTCCCAACATCAGAGTCTTCCAATGAGTCAACTCTTTGCATGAGGTGGGCAAAGTACTGGAGTTTCAGCTTTAGCATCATTCCTTCCAAAGAAATCCCAGGGCTGATCCCCTTCAGAATGGCCTGGTTGGATCTCCTTGCAGTCCAAGGGACTCTCAAGAGTCTTCTCCAACACCACACTTCAAAAGCATCAATTCTTCAGCACTCAGCTTTCTTTGCAGTCCAACTCTCACATCCATACATGACCACTGGAAAAACCATAGCCTTGACTAGACGGACCTTTGTTGGCAAAGTAATGTCTCTGCTTTTGAATATGCTATCTAGGTTGGTCATAACTTTCCTTCCAAGGAGTAAGCGTCTTTTAATTTCATGGCTGCAGTCACCATCTGCAGTGATTTTGGAGCCCCCCCAAAATAAAGTCTGACACTGCTTCCACTGTTTCCCCATCTGTTTCCCATGAAGTGATGGGACCAGATGCCATGATCTTTGTTTCCTTAATGTTGAGCTTTAAGCCAACATTTTCACTCTCCTCTTTCACTTTCATCAAGAGGCTTTTTAGTTTCTCTTCAGTTTCTGCCATAAGGGTGGTGTGTCATCTGCATATCTGAGGTTATTGATATTTCTCCCGGCAATCTTGATTCCAGCTTGTGCTTCTTCCAGTCCAGCGTTTCTCATGATGTACTATGCATAGAAGTTAAATTACCTCAGGATATATGCCTAGGAGTGGGGTTACTAGCTCATATGATGGTTTTATTCCTAGTTTTTTAAAGATTCTCATACTGTCTTGCATAGTGATTGTATCAGTTTACATTCCTACCATCAATGGAAGAGGTTTCCCTTTTATCCACACCCTCTCCAGCATTTATTGTTTGTAGACTTTTTTGATCTTGGCCATTCTGACCAGTGTGAGATAATATCTCATTGTGGTTTTGATTGGCATTTCTCTAATAATGAGTGATGTTGAGCATCTTTTAATGTGTTTATTAGCCATCTGTATGTATTCTTTGGAGAAATGTATGTTTAGGTCTTTTCCCCACTTTTTGATTGGGTTGTTTGGTTTTCTGGTATTGAGTTGTATGAGCTGCTTTTATATTTTTGAAATTAATCCTTTGTCAGTTGTTTCATTTGCTATTATTTCCTCCTGAGGGTTGTCTTTTCACTTTGTTTATAGTTTCCTTTGCTGTGCAAAAGCTTTTAAGTTTAATTGGGTCCCACTTGTTTTTGTTTTTATTTCCATTACTCTAGGAGGTGGGTCATAGAGGATCTTGCTTTGATTTATGTCATCTAGTGTTCTGCCTATGTTTTCCTCTAAGTTTTATAGTTCCTGGGCTTACGTTTAGGTCTTTAATCAATTTTGAGTTTATCTTTGTATATGGTGTTAGGAAATGTTCTAATTTCATTCTTTTACATATAGCTGTCCAGCTTTCCCAGCACCATTTGTTGAAGAGGCTATCTTTGCCCCAATGTATATTCTTGCCTCCTTTCTCAAAAATAAGGTACCCATAGGTGCATGGGTTTATTTCTGTGCTTTCTATCTTGTTCCATTGGTTAATATTTCTGGTTTTGTGCCAGTACCATACTGTCTTGATGACTGTAGCTTTGTAGCATAATCTGAAGTCAAGAATGTTGATTCTTCCAGCCCCATTCTTCTTTCTCAATACTGCTTTGGGTATTTGGGGTCTTTTGTGTTTCCATATGAATTGTGAATTTTTTTTTTTTGTAGTTCTATGGAAAATGCCATTGGTAATTTGATAGGGATTGCATTGAATCTGTAGATTGCATTTGGTAGTATAGTCATTTTCACAGTGTTGATTCTTCCTACCCAGGAACTTGGAATATCTTTTCATCTGTTTATGTCATCTTTGATTTTTTCCATTACTGTCTTATAATTTTCTGTGTACAATTTTTCTGTCTCCTTAGGTAGGTTTATTCCTAGATATTTTATTCTTTTGTTTGCATGGTGAATGGTTTTATTCCTTAATTTCTTTTTCTGATTTTTCATTGTTAGTATATAGGAATACAAGTGGTTTCTGTGTATTGATTTTGTATCCTGTGACTTTGCTAAATTCACTGATCAGTAATTTTCTGATACTATATTTAGGGTTTTCTGTGTACAGTATCATGTCATCTGCAAACAGTGAGAGCTTTACTTCTTTTCTGCTCTGGATACATTTTTTTTTCTCTGATTGCTGTAGCTAGGATGTCCAAAACTATGTTGAATAATAGTGGTGATAGTGGACACCCTTGTCTTGTTTCTGATCTTAGGGGGAATGCTTTCAGTTTTTTACCATTGAGAAGAATGTTTGCTGTGGGCTTATCCTATATGGCCTTTACTATGTTGAGGTAGGTGCCTTTTGTGCCCATTTTTTGAAGAGTTTTCATCATAAATGGGAAATAGATGGGAAAACAGTGGAAACAGTGGCTGACTATTTTTCTGGGCTCCAAAATCACTGCAGATGGTGATTGCAGCCATGAAATTAAAAGACACTTACTCCTTGGAAGGAAAGTTATGACCGACCTAGATAGCATATTCAAAAGCAGAGACATTACTTTGCCAACTAAGGTCCATTTAGTCAAGGCTACGGTTTTTCCAGTGGTCATGTATGGATGTGAAATTTGGACTGTGAAGAAAGCTGAGTGCCAAAGAATGGATGCTTTTGAATTGTGGTGTTGGAGAAGACTCTTGAGAGTCCCTTGGACTGCAAGGAGATCCAACTAGTCCATTCTAAAGGACATCAGTCCTGGGTGTTCATTGGAAGAACTGATGCTAAAGCTGAAACTCCAGTACTTTGGCCACCTCATGCAAAGAGTTGACTCATTGGAAAAGACTCTGATGCTGGGAGGGATTGGGGGCAGGAGGAGAAGGGGACGACAGAGGATGAGATGGCTGGATGGTGTCACCGACACGATGGATGTGAGTTTGAGTGAACTCCGGGAGTTGGTGATGGACAGGAAGGCCTAGTGTGCTGCAGTTCATGGGGTCACAAAGAGTCGGACATGACTGAGCAACTGAACTGAACCGAATCATAAATGGGAGCCTTTGTCAAAGGCTTTTTCTGTATCTATTGAGATTATCATACTTTTTATCTTTCAATTTGTTAATATGGTGTATTGCACTGATTGATTTGTGCATATTGAAGAATACTTGCATAACTGGAATAAACCCAACTTGATCACAGTGTATGAACTTTTTAATGTGTTAGCTTTTAATGTGTTCTTGAATGCTGTTTGGTAGAATTTTGCTGAGAATATTTGAATCTATGTTCATCAGTGATATTGGCCTGTAGTTTTGTTTTTTGTTTTTTGCGTGTGTGTTTTCTTTGGTTTTGGTATCAGGGTGATGCTGACCTCGTAGACTGAGTTTGGAAGTGTTCCTTTGTCTGTAACTTTTTGAGAGAGCTTTAGAAGGATATGCATTACCTCTTCTCTAAATGTTTAATAGAATCCACCAGTGAAGCCATCTGGTCCTGGGCTTTTGTGTTTTGGGAGATTTTTGATCACAGTTTCAATGTCAGTGCTTGTAATTGTGTTGTTCATTATTTCTTCCCATTGAACTTTTCTAAGAATCTGTCCATTTCTTCTAGGTTCATCTGCCCATTTTTTCCATTTCTTCCAGGCATAAAGGCACTCAGCCTTCTTTATGCTCCAACTCTCACATACATACATGACTATTGGAAAAATCATAGTTTTGACTATACAGACAATTGTTGGCAAAGTAACATCTCTGCTTTTTAACATGCTGTCTAGGTTTGTCATAGCTTTTCTTCCAAGGAGCAAGCACCTTTTAATTTAATGGCTGCAGTCACCATCCAAAGTGATTTTGGAGCCCAAGAAAATAAAGTCTGCAGTGTTTCTATTTAAGTGATGGAACTGGATGCCATGGTCTTAGTTTTTTGAATGTTGAGTTTTAAGCCAGCTTTTTCACTCTCTTTCACCTTATTCAAGAGGTTCTTACAGCATAAGATAAATCTCTTTGGGACTTTTCCTTTTTTGAGAGGAGACTATAGGAGACATTAAAACACTCTTTGTATGGTATTTTACTGTTTCTGTGCTTTTTTCATTGACACTTGGAAATAACATAGATTAATTGTTGTTATCCTCTTCTTGAGATAAAGATACTAATTTGTTAGTATTAGTTACTGTTCTTTGTCATTTGTTCAAGGTAAAAACACCAGTAAGAAAAATGAAGACAGGTTTAGAATCCAAATCTTTCCAACCTTGAAAACCTTTTTTCAGACTACCATTACTAACATCTCAAATTGGATGACTTAAAACAACAAAAACACATTCAGTTCCAAATCTGGAGGCCAACAATGTAAAATTAATGTGCCACACCCCTTCGGAAGGCTCTATGTGAGAATCAAGCCTTCTTTGCCTCTTCCAGCTTTTGGTAGCTTCACATATTCTTTGTTTAATGGCTACATAACTTTCAGCTCTAACTCTATCTCTATATGGCCACTTTCTCTTCTTTTTGTGTCTTTTAGTTGTGTTTTTTATAAGAATACTTACAATGAGATTTAGGACCCACTTGGACAACCCAGATGATCTTGTCTTGAGCCTTAGTTAACATCTACAAAGACCACTTTTCAAGTCAGGTCATATGCAAAGGTTTCCAGTATTAGGAAGCAGATGGATCTTTTAGGGGACCCACTAGTGTCATTTACACAACACATTCATTGAGTATTTAAAGAATAATGTGCAAACAGTGGGCCACTAAGTAGAAAGCTGACAGAATCAATATACAATTTTATAATTTTCTTTATTAATTCTGCAATTACTTATTGAGATCCTCTAATATGCCAAGAATTCTGGTAGTACAAGGGTTCTGTTCGAACTGAGGTAAGAAAAAACAAAACAGTGTCCTGGTGTTCATACATGAATATTTTCAAATTTTCTTACATGATCTCCAGCTTTGTATTTCAATGCAATTGTATAACATGATAACTTGTATGGCTTCTATTCATACAAAATAGAGCTAGCTTATGAACATTTGTTTGAATTATAGAATATAATGTTGAACGTGACCTTAGTAGGTATTTTTTCCCTTCAACTGTTTAATAATTTGTTCTATAGTATTATTCAACCATGAGAAAGTATGACACCCTGCCATTTGTGACAACATGGATGGACCTTGAGCATATTATGCTAAATGAGATAAGTCAGAAATAGAAGGAAAAGTATTATGCAGTATCATTTATATTTGGAATCTGAAAAAGCCAGACTCATAAAAACAGAAAGTATCATGGTGATATCCAGGAACCAGGGGTAGGGGAATAGGACAGATGTTTAAGAGTATAAACTTTCAACAAGTAATAAATAAGCCTAGAGATATAGATCACAGTACTGTATTATAATAGTCAAATTGCTAATAGATTAGAACTTAATGATTTTAAATACTTAAAACAGAGATCATTATATAATGTGTCAGAGGTGCTAATTATTCCCACTTGGTAATCACATTACAGTATATGAACTTACCAAATTAGACTGTATATCATATATTTGCACATTGTTATATGTCAGACATCTTTCAATTTAAAAAATAATTTATTCTGTGGTATTTATGAGAAGTAAAAAGGAACTGACAGTTGGGCAAAAATGAAGAGTTTGGATTACATATTTGTAAGATTTATTTTTAATCCTTGAGTTTATTTGCTTAATCATTAAACAGCAAAATTTATTGTAATGACTTCTTCACAGCCCAAATCACAATTTTAATTTATCAGTGATACATTTAATATCTGTTTTTGTTACTAATCTAGAGGAAGGAAGAGAAGTGGGAAAGCGGAGGAAGGGAGGGAAGACAAGATATCTGAAGAAAATACAGCAAACTGAAAACTGCTACATCTCGGTGCTGAGTTCTTGGACTTATTTTTTAATAGTCTTTAAAATAGTTTCTCATATCATTAAAATATTTTCTGATAAATTTAATACAGTAACATTAGAATATATTGCCTTTTGGTTTAAATCAGTTTTTACTAAAATTCTGTATATTATGTTATTACATTGAAGGCCAAAACAGTATTAGAAATTGTCCTAAAAATGACTCTAATTCCATAAATAAATTTGTTACTTTTAGTATTTTTAGAGTATATCTACCTTCTTTCAATTCTTAGTAAATGTGATTACTCTTGTGTTTTGCCTGCTACCTAACAGGGAAGGTCTTTGGAGTCTAAGCATTTTATTTATTACTGTATTTTAAAGAAGGATAGGTTCAGAAAGGGAGAGAACAGATCTGCTGGTTTATACTTTTCATTAATCTGGAAATAATACTCTTCTTTCACCTACTTGGAGGGTCTTAGGATTTGGTTGAACTGGTGGATATAATGTGACAATGTAAGCAGTAGTATTTCTGAAATGCAATAAATTTTGAAAAGATCAAACGTACTTATAATTCAAATGTAAGTATTGGATTTTGTTCCAAAGTCTATGTTGTTGATATTGGTAATGGTGTTCTATGTGTAATACAGCACATTCCTCTTATTTTGATATTCTTTAATATGGGTATGTGGCTGGAGTTACATTGTGAGATTTGATTAGTTCAATTAACAAATCTTGCTTCATTTCCTCTCTCTCCATTACTCTAATTTGTTTTCTTTCCATAGGTAAATTACATTTGGGTCAATATATATCTGCATTTAGGATACTGTTTTATTTAGAAATGTTATAAAGTGATCCCAAATAATTTGAAAGCAACATAGTATCTATTTAAATTTTATAAAATCTGGTTACCAAAACAGTCCATAAAAGTAGTTCAACTTTGTTGTAATTGTCTGTCAATGGAGCGGAGCACCATTCTTTAGTAGAGAGTTATCATACATGAGAGTAGAGAGTTAACCTGTTTAGGTTAACTTGCATATTTTCTTCCAGAGCTATACATGCTGCCCTAGGAGGAGGTAGTAAGGAAGGGAAAGTGTAGTGCTGTAAAAGAAGGGGACTCTTTCTACTTGCATTGTGTGCGTTTTTTTTTTTTTTTTTTTAATGAATCCAGAACTGCATGGATCGTTCTGATATTTTTACTTGGAAACTGAAGTGTAAACTTATTCTGCTCCTATTAAACCATTAACAGATTAAAACATGTTCAGTCTACTTTTTAAGGTTTATATTGGGAGTATATAAATGTAATACCGAAGTTACAATTAAAAACAAAAATACATGATGCTCATTATTTTCTTGTTAATTTTATGCAATGAATTCATTCATAAGTTTGTATTTTATTTATTTTATTGTTGAAATAACAGTAATACTGGTAAAGCAGTTTTAAAATAATTTAACATATACACTAATACATTGTTAGTTTATTTTACTTCCATCCTATGTTACTTTATGTTTGTGAGAAAATCCAAAAGAAGCTTTCTGTCATTGAAGGACAAAATATTTAACTGGCATGCACAATGAAAGTTTTCCTAGCTTTTATCCTTTAGTTTTTTTTTTTCCTCTTGAGGCTCTCATTGTCGATAAAGTGTCATTAAACCTTTTGCTTAGGATCTCTTACCTTGCAGCAGACTTGTAGGAAATCCTTTTAAATATAGATAGATGGATGGATAGATAGATGGATACAGGTATATATTACACATACTTATTTTTGCAGTAGATTTGCTTGCATAGTAAATATGGTTGATGAAAGACTTCCTGATAATTCATAAAAGAACAAGACTTGGGGATCTTCATTAATTTTTTAATAGTTTCTGCTGTTGTCTGTCCCTAAAGTTTCTCGCCTTGTAAAGTATCTGTGGTAAAGCAGCAGCGCTTGGGCTTCCCACTCAGCAGTGTCACCCAGCCAGACCTATGCAAAATCTACATCTCTCTCTCAAGTAGTTTTAGCCTCAGCTATATTGTTGGCTGGGGTTCTGAGCCATGAAAGGGAGATGGTATTTGTTTAACTATGCTTCATAATACAAACAAGCCAAGAAAATACAACTCCTCTGGTCTTCTTTTGTGTCTCCTAATAGTAATATAGTTTTACTCTCAGTGACTGCAAAATTACTTGGCAAACAGATGTTCAGCATTTCTTTTGTTTGTAAGCATTTCTTTAAATATTGTACCTTAATAACATGGCTTCCCTGGTGGCTCAGAGGTTAAAGCGTCTGCCTCCAATGCGGGAGACCTGGGTTCGATCCCTGGGTCGGGAAGATCCCCTGGAGAAGGAAATGGCAATCCACTCCAGTATTCTTGCCTGGAGAATCCCATGGATGGAGAAGCCTAGTAGGTTACAGTCCACGGGGTCGCAAAGAGTCGGACACGACTGAGCGACTTCACCTTCACCTTCACCTTAATAACATAATTGTGTTTAGAGTTATCAGATAAAGACAGTCTTTCATTGGTTACATTAAAAAATAACATGTCAAACAATCTGTGAAATGAATTCCACATTATGTGACAACCATGAATGGCTATAACTTAAAATTTAATATGGAAAATAATTTCTTACTGGCTTTTACTCTTTTTATACTATTAGCCAATAAACATTTTTAATTCGCAGATTAGGTTTATAAGGTAATCTTCCTTGAAAAAAGTGTTGGTATATTTAAGTAGCACTAAAATTTTTTTTCTCAAAACCTGATGGGAATTGAGCTGTGCAGAATTTGATTTACAATATTCTAAGTGTATTTTAAAAGTGTGTGTGCCGGCACGCATGCTCAGTTGCTCAGTCATGTCTGACTCTTTGTGACCCCACGGACTGTAGCCTGCCAGGTTCCTCTGTCCATAGAATTTTCCATTCAAAAATACTGGAGCGGATTGCCATTTCTTTCTCCAGGGGATCTAACTCACGTCTCTTGCATCTCTTGCACTGGCAGGTGGATTCTTTAGCACTGCACCACCTGGGAAGCCCTGTTAAAGAAGTGACTATTCTATAAAAGAAAAAATCACGGGACTAATCTAGCACAGTACCTCGGTTACTTCATATGGTTTTGTATATACTGTGGAAAGCTACAGATGATTATTCCATATAATATTATCCATTTAGATAGAAGATCAACTTGAAGCATATTACCAATCTCTTAATGAAATGAAAAATTCTTTCATTTCAGTAAAATCAACCACCTAAAACTGATGGTAACATAGGAAGATTTACATATGTGAAGGTATCCCTTCACTAAATTCTACATTTTATTTATTTATTTTAACGTTTAGAATTCAAGTGCCCAAAAGAGAAATTCATATAGGGCAACTATCCTTGAAAAGGAAGGTATAGAATTTAAACATCACAACGAAATGTAACGTATTAAATAATATTAATTAGCTGTCAGGAAAAGCAACCAAAGACATTAAAAATTTAATGCAAATCAAAATGGTTTGTGCTTGATTCTAAGACTTGTGTAGCACACATCAGTTTGTCTTCTCAAAGTGTGATCTCCCAACTGGCAGCCTCATCATCACTTGGGACATGTTAGAGATACAAATTCCTCAGCCCTATCGTAAGCCAACTGAACCTAAAAATTGGGGGTAGGGTCCCTAATAAACTGAATTTTAACAAACATCCAGTTGGTTCTGATACACAGAAATGTTTGAGAACTGCTGCTTCAGACAGCATGCGAAATTGGAAAGAACTAATTCAGAGCTGAAATCAATGCAGTGTTCTTAAATTGTAAGTCCAGAGGAAGTACAAGCCAAACCTTGACAACTTGGTAAAATGAAGATAAAGATCTCTTGTTTAATTATTTCTCTCATAGTTTTCAAGCAAGTGTGATTTTTTGGAAGTCACATGCAGAAAAGCCTTACTGTTCAAGGACAAGATGCTATTTGGCAAATCTGAGGATGTGTGACTCCAGAACACCAAAGTAAACTCCAAACAGATCACTTTAGTAGTATTCATGGGGAATATCCTTACAGGATCATTGTGTTTTTCATGTATATTGTTGATGTAAAAGTACTACTGGATATTTCTCTAGCAAGGAGGAGTTGATACTGGATTGGCACAAAACTGCAATTTGGGGTCTACAACCAATGCAAGCCATTTGCAAGTCCCAGCAAAGCAAAGAAAGGAGAATGCTTTTTTTTAGAGGGGAAAAAGGAGTTAGGAGGGTTACAGTAAACAGAACCTATGGCTTTTCAGGGACTGAGACCTTGCCAGGAAGGAGTCTTTCTTCCTGTTGGGTTCTGCTGTTGTCACAGGGTGCAGGAGCTCCCCCTTCTGGTCTCCTGAACCTATTTAATTGAGACTTTGGTTTATTAACGTTCTAAGATATCTAGCTTTCCTTACCCCTCAAGCCAAGTGCTCATAGAAAACTATCACCACTATAGAAATTAATCAGCCTCTTGCAGCTTCTGCACTATGTATAATTCTAGTAAAAAGGCTATGACCTAAGAAGCAGACTATCAAATTTTAATCACAATTTTAGTTACTTTGTTGGGATTTAGTGGGAGTACATTGAGCCAATGGTATACTTGGAGGAAACATTGTGTATGTGCATGCTCAGTCACTTAAGTCATGTTCGACTCTTTTGAGACCTCATGGATTGTAGCCTGCCAGGCTCCTCTGTCCATGGGATTTCCACGGTAAGAATACTGGAGTAAAACTTAGTAGTAGTAGCAGTCACTCAGTCATGTCTGACTCTTTGCGACCCCATGGATTGTTGCCCACCTCTGTCCATGGAATTCTCCAGGCAAGAATACTGGAGTGGGTAGCTATTTCCTTCTCCAGGGGATCTTCCCAACCAAGTGGTTGAACCCAAGTCTCCTGCACTGCAGGCAGATTCTTTAACAAGTGAGTCACCAGGGAACAGATAGCCTTTCATTGCTATCTATATTTCTGGTAGCCAATAAACTGAATGGTAATCTAGTAGTAAGTACATTAAAAAATCAACTAAGTTATCTTACTCTGTAGGTATACATATAAATATTTTCCATTCTGTTAGCAATCAAATGTTACTACTGATGGCCATCTATGGTGTCGCACAGAGTCGGACATGACTGAAGTGACTTAGCAGCAGCAGCAGCAAGAGTATGTTATTAATAAACCTTGAGTGAGTGAGTGAGTGAAGTCGCTGAGTTGTGTCCGACTCTTTGCAACCTCATGGACTGTAGCATACCAGGCTTCTCTGTCCATGGGATTTTCCAGGCAAGGGCACAGGGGTGGGTTGCCATTTCCTTCTCCAGAGAATCTTTCCGACCCAGGGATCGAACCTGGGTCTCCCACATTGCAGGCAGACACTTTACCATCTGAGCCACCATGGAAACCTTAATAAACCTTGGGAAGGCAAAATATTTAATATTTTTTTCTTTCAGTTTTCTCATCTATGAATTGGGAATAAACTTACCCCTCAAAATGTATTCCCTAATATAGGGGTAATTTTGAACAATAAATGAGATTTTGAAACACACAACACTTAAAATAATGAGTGGAAAATAACAAGAACTCACTTAATATTAGCTATGGCTATTATTTTTTTATTTTACCATTTCATAATTCCAAAGTTAGAAATTTTAAAATGTCCTATTAATGTTAGGCTCATTTTGCTATATATACAAATATCAAACCCATAATGTTGTACACCTGAAAGTGATACAGCATTATATGTCAATATACCTCAAAAATAAATACTAAAATAGAATTAAAATATTTTTGTGCTTGGCACTCAGTATTGTAAGGAGTCCTTTTTAAATATTAGGAAGTAGAATTTTTGTTTGGAAAGAGATTCAAATACTAAGATTCATTATAGGTTATGGAATAATTGTATTGGGCATCTGCATCACTAGTTATTAATTTACTTTGTTTTCCAAGGTTGTCCCATTAATCCTGAAACAGAGCTCGGAATAGCAATAGTTAAAGGATAACTGCACAAAATAGTCATTTCTCAAGAGATGCAATCCACACACCTACTGTACATTTTTGGAATGTGCTTTAAGTCATTCTTTGAAAGGAGTATAATAAAGTGCACATCAGGAATGGGAATGAGTCCATTCTTGCCATCTGTTCCTAATTTTTTTGAGCCAAGGACTCTGTATTATTAAACCACTGTGTAAAATGTTAAAATGGCATTAGAAATCTGAGTAAAATCCAGAAGGGTTCAGATAACTTAAGGTTATTTGAAAAGATATTGACAGCGGCATTACAGTGATGAATTTAAAAAAAAAAAAAAAAGCCAACCCCTTATTCTCAGGTAACCCTAAACATTTTCTCAACTTCCCGCAAGTTGAAAGTCCTTTCAAATACACTGTTACCTCAAATTGCATATATATTTAATTTCTATATAAACACGAACATTCTAGGAATCAGCGAACTAAAATGGACTGGAATGGGTGAATTTAACTCAGATGACCATTATATCTACTACTGTGGGCAGGAATCCCTCAGAAGAAATGGAGTAGCCATCATGGTCAACAAAAGAGTCCAAAATGCAGTACTTGGATGCAATCTCAAAAACGACAGAATGTTCGTCTCCAAGGCAAACCATTCAATATCACAGTAATCCAAGTCTGTGCCCCAACCAGTAATGCTGAAGAAGCTGAAGTTGAACGGTTTTATGAAGACCTACAAGACCTTTTAGAACTAACACCCAAAAAAGATGTCCTTTTCATTATAGGGGACTGGAATGCAAAAGTAGGAAGTCAAGAAACACCTGGAGTAACAGGCAAATTTGGCCTTGGAATGCGGAATGAAGCAGGGCAAAGACTAATAGAATTTTGCCAAGAAAATGCACTGGTCATAGTGGACATCACCAGATGGTCAACACCGAAATCAGACTGATTATATTCTTTGCAGCCAAAGATGGAGAAGCTCTATACAGTCAACAAAAACAAGACCAGGAGCTGACTGTGGCTCAGATCATGAACTCCTTATTACCAAATTCAGATTTCCTGTTAGATGATGTGATTCCTTCATTCTTGACTATCGAGCCCCTGATGCAGACCAGGCTTTGCGATCAGTCCTGAGGGGGACCACGGTGGGTTTGAACACCTAGCTCATAAGAGCGCTGTGAGATTTCGAGGTGGTTCATATGGATGCCTCACCCCAGGCTGCTCAGTGCGCTTGGCACTGCTGAGGCTGGAGACTCACAGGGAGGTTACTTGGATCAGTGGGGGGCAGGCTGTGGGAGGAAAGGGGTCAGCTGCAGGAGTTGGTCGTGAAATGGTAGGTAGACCAGGGTGTCTTCCTCGTCTCCTGAATGTCCTGCTGGAACATCTCAGCGTGGACTGAAGGAGAGGCAGGCATGTGAAGAACTGTGGACTGAGTTTCCATTTGGGGATGTTGAGCTTGAGATGTCTGCAGGCCATCTGAGGGGAGATATGGGGAGTGCGGGCTGAACTGGGCTGGAGATGTGGGCGTTGCCGGCATGAGCGTGTGAATCGAGGTGTGGTGTGGGGATAAGGGTGCCCTGAGAGGGGCAGCTACGGGGAGATAAGAGGAACAGCAACATCTGTGTGCTGGGGAAAGGAAGCTCAGAAGGGCACCCAGAAGAGGAGAGAGAAGCCAGAGAGGGGCGGCCATCAGCAGGCGTTCCAGATGCACCAGAGAGGCCAGGTAAGAGAAGGGCACGGAAAGGGGTCCTGGGCTGCTCGGGTCCTCAGTGAGGCAGCTTCAGCGGAGGGGCTTTAGCCGGATGGCAAACGGGGGGGACGTGAGGGGTGACTGGTGAAGAGGGAGTGGAGATGATGTGGCCTCAGGCTGGAAAGATGGGGGCTTTCAAGTAAGGTAAGAGAAGGGCACGGAAAGGGGTCCTGGGCTGCTCGGGTCCTCAGTGAGGCAGCTTCAGCGGAGGGGCTTTAGCCGGATGGCAAACGGGGGGGACGTGAGGGGTGACTGGTGAAGAGGGAGTGGAGATGATGTGGCCTCAGGCTGGAAAGATGGGGGCTTTCAAGTTTGTTCCAGGCAAAGGAGTCGGCGGAAGTAAGAGGCTGAGTGTGCAGGCAGGAGGCCCTCGCTGCGAGCCGGAAGTCTCGGATGAGTCTGAGAAACAAAGCTCATGGGAGTGTCGGTTAGCAGCAGTTGATGGAGCGCCCACGTGACTTGGCCGTGCGTAAGGTCTGACCTCTGCTTGGAAAGCTATTTGAATGTGGCCGTAAGCGCCAGTATTTATTATCTGAACTTACTTAGATCTTTAAGGAATTCCAGTTATTAGTTGATAATTGCTGGTTTGATGGAACATGGAATTACCTCTTTTCTCTGTGAAACAAATACCACAGATTACAAACGTTTTGGTTCTAGGTAGGTAGGTAGTTATGTACCCACTCCAGTGTTCTTGCCTGGAGAATCCCAGGGACGGGGGAGCCTGATGGGCTGCCATCTATGGGGTCGCACAGAGTCGGACACGACTGAAGCGACTTAGCAGCAGCAGCAGGTAGTTATGTACGGTAGGTAACAAGCAACTTCATCTTAATAGCATTTTAGGATGACAGTATGCCATGTATTACAAGATAATAGTGCAAATGCCNACGGGGGAGCCTGATGGGCTGCCATCTATGGGGTCGCACAGAGTCGGACACGACTGAAGCGACTTAGCAGCAGCAGCAGGTAGTTATGTACGGTAGGTAACAAGCAACTTCATCTTAATAGCATTTTAGGATGACAGTATGCCATGTATTACAAGATAATAGTGCAAATGCCATTTAATGAGGAGAGAGAAGATCTTTGGATGGAGTTTGCCCAGTGTCTCCTATGGAAAAGAAGACCTTTCTCTCTTGCTTGAATTTTTAAAAGTGTGTTTGCACAGCCATTTGAGTGTGTCTGGGTTCCAGGGCATGCTGTGAGGCCCTGGAGTGTGCTTGGGGAAAGTGCAGTTAGTCTACCAAGCAGTCCTGCCCTTCTGAATGCTGCCTGTAGATTAGCCAGTGTGCATGACTCTCCCAGAACTGTGAAATTCCAAATGTTGAAGCTGGATTTAGAAAAGGCAGAGGAACCAGAGATCAAATTGCCAACATCCGTTGATTCATCAAAAAAGCAAGGGAGTTCCAGAAAAACATCTGCTTTATTGACTATGCCAAAGCCTTTGACTGTATGGATCACAACAAACTGTGGAAAATTCTTAAAGAGATGGGAATACCATTAGACTACCTTACCTGCCTCCTGAGAAGTCTGTATGGAGGTCAAAAGGCAACAGTTACAGTCAGACATGGAACAACAGACTGGTTCCAAATTGGGAAAGAAGTATGTCAAGGCTGTATATTGTCACCCTGCTTATTCAACTTATATGTGTTGAATATAATTAAATAGAGCTCATTTACAAAGTAACCTCAAAAATATGACCCAGAGACAAAGACATACCGAGACATATTTAGACAGACAGTGCAAGATCTAGCTTCATTTTCAAAGTTTAGTCATGAATTAGATATTACAATATAAAATGTTCTAGTTTATAAAAAAACAGTTGAAATAAATAAAGTTTTTAAAGGCTTTTTTCCCCCTTTCTCCTCAGTCTCAGGAGTTAGAGATGGTCCAGATAAGTGTTCCTTAGAGCCCTGGTCTCAAGGCACAGGGAAAGAAAATCAAGTTCTAACCAAATGGTGGCAGGTCTAAACCAAATGGTGGCCAGACAAAGCAAAATGGCCATCAAAAATCACCACACAGAGCACAGTTAAAATGCACACATATAAGCCTGGCAGTCCTCCTCAGACACTCCCTTAAATACAAGAATACAGTCTCTCAGAAAACCTCCTACAGAGACCCAGAACTGCAGATCCAAGTACTAAGAGAGAGTAAAGGAAAATATCTCAGATTTTCAAAGATTTCAAATGGAAGAAAGGAAGCCACGTTGAAAGAAGAAGGGGGAGGAGGCGGGAGAGAGGGGCAAGAGGGGTGGCCTTACAGACGTCTCCTGCCACCTGCAGATACCCAGGCGTTATGGGAGTTTACCCTGGACCTCCAGAGAAGGGAGGACTGGAACTCAGCCCTACCAGAAATAATTCGAGTTCTCTGCCAAGAGGAGGTGATCAGTTTCCATTCGTCAGCTCAGGCTGAGGCCCTTCGACCAGATTCCTGTGTCTGGGACCAGGGGACTAGAAAAACGGGGAAGGATAGGAAGGGTTAAGGAGAGGAAAGAGAGAGGGAAGTGGAGAGAGGTCAATAAAGTCTCTTATTCCTTACCGGTCGGGGCACTCTGGCCAGTTGTCCGCGTCAGGAGGAGACCAGGGACAAAAGGGTCCCAGTTGCAGCCTCTGGGTCTGGTCCATTGGCAGACAAGCTGGCCCCTGAGTACCCCGAGTGGTCAGGATGTCAGTCTCAGCCAAGAAGAGTCCCCACCAGAGTTGCCATTTGTTGCAGGAAGGCAGAGCCCTTCCAGGGCCCGAAACTGGGCTCTTGTCTAACACTCGGAAATGAATTGTCCAAGGAGACACATGAGCTGACAAAGCTAGAGATTTTATTGGGAAAGGGCACCCAGGTGGAGACCAGTAGGGTAAGGGAACCCAGGAGAACTGCTCTGCTGCGTGGTTCGCAGTCTCGGGTTTTCAGAAACTGGGCTCTTGTCTAACACTCGGAAATGAATTGTCCAAGGAGACACATGAGCTGACAAAGCTAGAGATTTTATTGGGAAAGGGCACCCAGGTGGAGACCAGTAGGGTAAGGGAACCCAGGAGAACTGCTCTGCTGCGTGGTTCGCAGTCTCGGGTTTTCTGGTGATGGGATTAGTTTCCAGGTGGTCTTTGGCCAATCATTCTAATTCAGAGTCTTTCCTGGTGGCGCACGCATCACTCAGCCAAGATGGATGCTAGCGAGAGGGATTCCGGGAAGTGGATGGACACGTAGTGTCTCCTTTTGACCTTTCCTGAACTCTTCCGGTTGCTGGTGGCTTATTAGTTCCGTATTCTTTACCAGGATCTCCTGTCATAAAACAACTCATGCAGATGGTTCCTATGCTGCCTGGCCAGGGTGGGTGGTTTCAGTGTGCTTCCCCTGACATATGCAGAGTACATCATGTGAAATGCCAGGCTGGATGAAGCACAAGCTGGAATCAAGATTGCTGGGAGAAATATTAATAACCTCGGATATGCAGAAGGCATCACCCTTATGGCAGAAAGTGAAGAAAAACTAAAGAGCCTCTTGATGAAAGTGAAAGAGGAGAGTGAAAAGGCTGGCTTAAAACTCAGCATTCAAAAAAGTGAAGATCATGGCATCCAGTCCCATCACTTCATGGCAAATAGATGGGGAAACAATGGAAACAGTGACACTTGCTCCTTGGAAGAAAAGCTGTGACCAACCTAGACAGCATATTAAAAAACAGAGACATTACTTTGCCAACAAAGGTTTGTCTAGTCAAAGCTATAGTTTTTCCAGTGGTCATGTATGCATGTGAGAGTTGGACTATAAAGAAAGCTGAGCACCAAAGAATTGATGCTTTTGAACTGTGGTGTTGGAGAAGACTCTTGAGAGTCCCTTGGACTGCAAGGAGATCCAACCGTCCATCCTAAAGGAAATCAGTCCTGAATATTCCTTGGAAGGACTGATGGTGAAAGTGAAGCTCCAATACTTTGACCACCTGATGCAAAGAACTGACTCATTTGAAAAGACCCTGATGCTGGGAAAGATTGAGGACAGGAGGAGAACGGGACGGCAGAGGATGAGATGGTTGGATGGTATCACCGACTCAATGGAAATGAGTTTGAGCACGCTTTGAGAGTTGGTGATGGACAGGGAAGCGGGGCATGCTGCAGTCCATGGATCCGCAAAGAGTTGAACACGACTGAGCAATGACTGTCCCGTTATATAGGACCGCCAGCAAACCCAGGAGTGGCTGCCAGCCTGTGGTGCACCTGCGGTCTGCTTCGGTCCCAGTGAGATGAATGGGTGTACAACAGAGGGAAAGTTTTAGGTTAAGGAAATGCATGACTTTTACCGGAAGTGGCACATACATTTCTCAGTGCATCAGCTCACTTACGGTTTCAGTTCCTTTGTCTTCCTCCTGTAAATAATCTACCGGTTCCACAACCTGAGAATCTGAAACCAGAAGTCCAGGGTTAAAACACACTGCTCAATTGATTTTGCTTTTGTCACGAGAAGAAGCTGGCCAATAACTTACGTTCAGGACAAATTAGGGAGGTGTGGTCAGTGGCATAATTCACAGATGGAAATAGCCATGTTGCTCAGTAGGAGAGAAGTTATCCATAATTTTTTTTATACTTTATTTATTAAATTTTGGTAGTGCTGGTCTTTGTTGCTGCACTTGGGACTTTTCTGTGGGTGCAGCAAGCGGAGCTGTCTCTGGTTGTGATGTGAAGGCGTCTCAGTGCCATGGGTTCCCTCTAGGGCACTTGGGCTTCAGTACTTGCAGCACGTGGGCTCCGTAGTTGGTTCCCGGGCTCTAGAGCACAGGCTCAATAGTTGTGGCGCGTGGGCTTACTTGCTTCTAGGGATGTAGGATCTTCCCGGGCCAGGGATTGAATGCGTGTCTCCTGCATTAGCAGGCAGATTCTTCACCACTGAGCCACCAGGGAAGCCCTACCCATAAGTTTTTAATTATCAGTGATTACTAAAATTGTTATCAGTAAGACAAGAGAGCTACTTGTTGGAGTGTACAGTGTTCTCAACAACATTCTAACGCTGTTCATCCCTGACTACATTTTGCCCTTCTCTAAAGTCAGAAGCTATTACTAATACAGGGCACCCCCAGGTGAGTTTCTAAGAAATCCTTAGGAAGAACTGACTGGTCCAGGTGTGGTGAATGGTGGGACAAAGCTGATGACACCGTGTTCTCTTGCCCTGCAGTTGCAGCCAGTGATCAAAGCTTTCTTGTGTGGCTCCATCAGTGGGACCTGCTCTACCGTCCTCTTCCAACCCCTGGATCTCCTCAAAACCCGCCTGCAGACCCTCCACCCCTTGGCCCATGGGTAAGGCCTGCTGCCCACCTGCCCACCCCCATTTCACTGAGGAACTGGTTTCAGCGGGAGCATCTGTTCTGTGTTCAGTCACCTTCCATTCTGTGGGATGATCGAAGAGAAACACAGACCAGGCCCAGCTCTCCTGGGTTTTGGGTGTACTCTTTTGTGTTTGCCGTTGCTTTTAATTAAACGGGGTTCTTTGCTCAGTTGCTTCCTGGCATCTGCCTTGGTGACGTTTGCATTCTACTGTGCTGGTCTGTAATGTCATGACTGTGCTGCCTGGCGCAAGCAGGGCTGGCTTTCTAGAAATAAGGGAAGTATTGAGTGCCTCTTGTGAGCCCCCTTATTGGGCTCAGCACTGTGGGAAGTGTGTGAAATGTATGGAAAATGAGTAGTTATCCCATTGCTTGCAGCCTGAGTGAACAAAGAATCACTGACCTGCCACACTGTGAATGCATAGGAACTCAGAGTAACTCCCAGAAGCCTAGCAGAGATCGTGAAGTGTTGTAGAAAAGAGGCCATACAGAGACGTCTTTGAGCGGGGAGTCCTTTCACAAGGACGTAGTCTCAGTGATTTTTCCTTCCTTCTCTCTGTCTTGTCTGCCTTCAGGTCCAGACGTGTTGGCATGTTGGCTCTGCTCCTGAATGTGGTTCGCACGGAGAGTCTGCTAGGCCTCTGGAAAGGGATGTCTCCCGTAAGCTGCCTTCTGGGTCTTGCACCCCTTCCATTACTCACCAGCCATTTCTCATCCGCCTCACACATCCTCGCTTTTAAGAGTGCATGCGGGTTGGAGACTGAGCAGGCCTCTGTTGTCTCCCTGCCCGTCACTCTCCCTGGCTTCGGCTTGAGGGCCCTGGGGGACGTCGCCCGTGTGTGCCCTGGGCACGGCTTCTTAGCGGCATCACGTCCTAGAGCAGAGGCAGCCGGCGCCCCACCTGTCAGCAGGTCCTCCCCCCGACTCCCCGCCCCTTCCTCCCATGCCTCCTACTTGCATTTCCCTACCTGGAAGACTTTTTCTGGCCTTCAGAAGTCATTTTGCTGGAAAAGCCAGGGAATTCATGCTCACCCCAACCTCAAAGCAGCTCTTAACCAATGAAAGACGAGACCTGATGTTTAGAACCCCCCATCCCTCCTCAGGTGGCAGGGTAACCGAGGCATGTCCACGCCGATTCCCAGAGTTCCCCGGAGGGATTCCATTGCCCGTGGCGAACACTGATGAGACGACATGCCCGTTATTGGCCACCTTCTCTCCCGTCTCATGTCTCCACTCTCCCGTTGGTGTTCCCCCTTAAATCAACTGCTCGCCTGCCAACCCTGGGCCTCCTTTGGGGAAATCCACCCGGGTGGTCTTTGATCCCTGTCCTCCCTCCGACTTTTCCTGCAGTCCATCGTGAGGTGTGCCCCTGGCGTTGGCATCTACTTTGGCACCCTCTACTCTCTGAAGCAGTACTTCCTGCGAGGCCATCCCCCCACCGCCCTGGAGTCGGTCATACTGGGGGCAGGCTCCCGCTCCGTTGCAGGCGTCTGCATGTCACCCATCACTGTGATCAAGACACGGTATGAGGTGAGTTGGACAGCCTCACGACCTGGGGGAGGGCAGACAGAGGCACTGGACTTCTTGAGTCAAGTGCCCACTGAGGCCACCTCCTGCGTTATAACCCAGCACAGAGGTCAGTGTGGTCGGAGAACCCATCCGGGTAGTCAGGCCAAGCACGTGGGAACCAGAGCCCCAGGGCCCCGGCCATGCAGCCTGAGGATAGCTCGGTTCAGTGCGCGGCCCCAGGGCCCCCGGGGCAGCCACGGGTTCTGTGCTTCCTTCGCAGAGTGGGCGGTATGGCTACCAGAGCATCTACGCCGCCTTGAGGAGCATCTATCACAGCGAGGGGTTCCGGGGCCTCTTCAGTGGCCTGACAGCAACACTCCTTCGTGATGCCCCCTTTTCCGGAATCTACCTGATGTTTTACAGCCAGACCAAAAACGTTGTGCTTCACGGTACGGGTAAGGGAAGGTGTGGTGGGAAGAGAGATCCCTCAAGGGATCACATCCTCACCGCTTTCTCTGAGATAGGAGACCATTTGTTGTTCTTAGCAGCTCTGGATTCTTAGCCTAGTTTTAAAAACTGAGCCATATCTGCACTGTGTCAGGCGTGGGGCCCCATGCGGGGATGCAGTTACAGTCCCTGCCCTTTTGAGTTTATAGCTTCTTAAGGAAGAGTACTGATAGTATGTAATTCCTGAGTTGGGGGTGGGGGTGGAGTAAACCACATTTTGCGTAGGCCATGCAGCAATACTTCCCACATTTGGCTGATCTTCAGATTTCTGGGTCCTACCCAAGGAGAGTCTTAAATCAGAAGCTTTGGGGTAAGAACTGGGAAACTGTATTTTTCAAGAAGCACTTATGATTCTTAACAGACAAATTTGGGAAACCTAGTGGGTTCGGACCTAGAAGAAAAATTTTATTTTCACTTACCTGCTATGCTCTCAGTTAATGATGAGAGCCCTCTGTTGGGATGGAGAGAAGGCTGCCAAACCTCCCGCATTCTAGCAGGCCCACCCTACTAGTAAGCTCGTGTTGCAAGACTTGGGCAAAATCAACAATCAGTAAATGTCCGCCCAGGCAGAGTCACACGCTGATAGTCACACATACACACACATATCCTGTAGAGTGAACCGGCGTTCGGTCAGGTGTCTGTGGATAATCTAAGCAAGGAATTGCGGGCGAGGTCATTTAATCGGGAAAGCCAGAATGCCACCCTCATGACCATGTTGTCAGTTGGGGTGCTTTAGGGGATTTGCTGCTTCGCCCCAAGTACCAGGAGTTGTGACATTGCGGGTCACAGCCTCACTTTGCAGTAGAAGGTTAAGGCAATAAGGGAGCTTGGATATATGTTTTTAACTTCTTCATTCATCCTAAAAAATTTTTTTTTAATTTGGTATTTAGAAATCATTCTACGCTTAACAAAAAAGCCACAAGAATAGTACATATAACTCCATAGCCCTGTATTATTCTCTTTCTATATGTATAATTATTTTCTCCAAACCATTTAGGAGTAAGTTGTAGGCATGATGCAACTCTTTACTCTTAAATACATCAGTGTGTATGTCCTGAGAATAAAAGCATTCTTAATAACCATCTTATATTTAGGAAATTTTACACAGATACACTTCTTGTATCTATAGTCCAATCTATAGTCTTAATTTCTCCAATTTTTCCAATAATGTATTTTGTGGCCATTTTTTTTTATTTTCAAGTGTAGAAGCCAATTATATAACCTCAGCCTGGGTTTATCTGATGATTTCTTTGCAGCTAGATTCATTTATACTCTTACCTTTTCAACAAAAGAAGCATATAACAGGTTGTGTCTTCATTGTGTGATGTCAGGAAGCTCATATCACCTTTTGACCTGCTGTGGGTGATATTAACTCTTTATCACTTGGATAAAAAGAATGTCTCCAGTGAAAACTCAGTTATTTGTTCTTTTGTGATTTCTAAGTATCTCTGTGGGACGATACTTTGAATCTATGTAAAGTGTCCTGTTATTTCATCCATATATTTTAGCATCAGTCAATGACTTTTGCCTGAATTAATTATTATGCTGATGATTGTAAAAAGGTAAACTTTTAGTTCCATTTTTCTGTTTACATTGATTAGTTTAGATTTTGAATTCCTAGCTTTGTTTGAATATCCAGACCCTTATGGCTTTCAGGAAGAATTAGTGGCAGCTTGGCACTGATATTTATCTGGTAGATATGAGATTTATTTATAACCAAAGGCTGCCTTTGTCCTCTTTCAGACCAGTTGGATGCAGTCCTTGTTCCCGTTGTGAATTTCAGCTGTGGGATATTTGCTGGGATTCTGGCCTCGCTGGTAACTCAACCTGCAGATGTGATCAAAACTCACATGCAGCTCTCCCCAGTGAAATTTCGGTGGATTGGCCAGTCAGTCACGCTCATTTTCAAAGTAAGGCTTTAGGGAATTCCCCAGCGGTCCAGTGGTTAGGACTCTGCACTTTTACTGCAGGGGACATGGGTTTGATCCCTAGTCAGTGAACTAAGATCTCCCATGCCTAGTGGCACTACCAAAAAAAAAAAAGTGAGGCTTTAGAATACGTATTGTGTATTGTTCGTATTGTGGTTAAAACTCTCTCTGTCTCTAAGGCAGTAGCTCTGTACTTTACTGGTAGATCACCTGGGGAGCTTTTAACAATCCCCATTCCCAGAGCATAAACTGAGCTCATCATATTAGAGCCTCTGGAAGACATGAAATCCTGGCATCAGTATGTTAAGTTCCCCAGTGATTCCAATCACCCCACTCCAGTACTCTTGCCTGGAAAATCCCATGGGTGGAGGAGCCTGGTGGGCTGCAGTCCATGGGATCGCTAAGAGTTGGACCTGACTGAGCGATTTCACTTTCACTTCTCACTTTCATGCATTGGAGAAGGAAATGGCAACCCACTCCATTGTTCTTGCCTGGAGAATCCCAGGGACGAGGGAGCCTGGTGGGTTGCCGTCTATGCGGTTACAGAGTCGAACACGACTGAAGTGACTTAGCAGCAGCAGCAGTGATTCCAATGTGTTGCCAAGGTTGAGAATCACTGCTAAAAAACTATGGTTGTGGGAGTCTTTTTATATTTTGGGTTCTGTTTGTTTGGCGGGGCGGGGGGGGGGCCAACATTAGGACAACCTGTGATATTTGTTAAACATGCATATTGTTGGGCTCTACCCCAGACCTCCTGAGTCGGGAGTTCTGGGAGGACTCATTAACCTAATCAAGGACCTGCTGCTGCTAAGTCACTTCAGTCATGTCCGACTCTGCGACCCCATGGACGGCAGCCCACCAGGCTCCTCTGTCTATGGGATTCTCCAACAAGAATACTGGAGTGGGTTGCCATTTCCTTCTCTGAATCAAGGACCTAGGAGGAAATGTAGTCAGAAAAACCACAGGCACATTGTTTTGTTTCTAGGAGTTTGTGCTAATACAGATGTACAGATGTATTGAAGATAAAAGTAAAGTAGATGTCAAGTACACTAAAATGCTATTTAAAAGCCACTGAGTTGGCCCTTTGGGAACATGTTCTATTATCAGATATTCTGTCACCTAGATCTTTAGATTTTTCTGTACTTCTTAGTTTTTCCTCGTAGCAGAGGAAACATGTTAGCATCTGCCAGCACTTATCTGTCTTACCCTAGATAGAAGCAATGTTTGTGAATCTGATCATATTTCTCATGCTGCGTAGGTTGCTTGCTTTCTTATTCGTGATACCTGAAGCCATGAAGTTTGAAAATAGAGTCTCCATATATCTTCCATGTGAAAATGGGAGGAATGATAACAGTAGGAAAGAGCAATCCAGATGATGAAGTGTTTTGTCTTTAATTCTTATTTAGGGCCACCAAGAACATCTAGTGAGTTTAAAAAAATAAAAAGGGTTCTCCCTCCAGGCAGACAGATTGCCAAGAAGGTACCTTTTCCTTCAGCCTGGAGTTGGGGCCCAGGGCTTGGCAGAGAGACTTTGGTCTGCATTCCGGCTGCTGCTCGGGCCTTCTGGCTTCTGTGTACTGTACAAGTTGCACACTATATAGAGTAAGCCTCCAGAAGATTTTCATCTGAGAAATAGAGTCCCCTGGATAGAGCACGCCTAAAACATATAAAGCTTAGCAACAAAGCCAAACAAAGTTTTTTTTCAGTTCATCCCTTTGGACCCAGTATTCATAGTTTTAATGATATTTGTAAAAGTTTATAACGTAAGACTTGAGAATGGAGTAATGCAGAGGGACATCCTCACTCTGATGGCAGGTGTGTAACTGTATTGCTGCTTTAATTCCAGCGTTTGGGCTTCCATTTTCCCTCCTAGGACTATGGGCTGCGTGGCTTCTTCCAAGGCAGTGTCCCCCGGGCCCTCCGCAGAACCCTGATGGCAGCCATGGCGTGGACAGTCTACGAAGAGATGATGGCCAAGATGGGCCTGAAGTCCTGACCCAGCGGGGACCGGGCAAAGACGGGACCTGTTGCCCTGCTTGGTTTCTGCCAAGGGCCGCTTCATCTCACCACGCTGGAGTCGGATGAAGTCCTAGCAGGAGAGCCTGGCAGACACATCGCCTTCAGTTACTCAGTTCAAGAAGAGAATAGGTGGGCCCAACTCAAATAGGTGAACCCGACTTAAGCCTTCTGAACCTCCCAGAAGAGGAGTCCCTGATAGAGCACGGTGGGGAGTCAGGAAAAGGATCTGCCTACCCTACAAGGCCATGTGAAAGGGCATTTCCAGAGAGAGTGCTGTCAGTGGTCCCACTCAGGTACCCGCTACACCATGCCGCCTCCTTGGATCTGCTCTTGGGCAAGAAATCACAACCCTAGAGATTCTGTGAGCTGTCCCCCGTGTCTGAGGAGTTCCAGCGGCGAGACTGGATCTGCCAAGCGAGGAGTCACACTCATCAGGCTGAAGTCTCCCTCTGAGGTGATGTTAGGATGAAGAAGAAAAGATGTCATGACTTAACTGATTCCTTGTTAATTTCTAAGAGGCTCCAGGGAAGCATGGAAGGGAAGTAGCTTCCTAGCCTCTAAGTGTCCCAGTAATACTTTTTGGTCTCGGGCCGTGCACGGTTTCAACTCCCAAGTTGATCTCGCATTTTTCTGCAGCTAAAGTTGGGAAAAATAAAGTGAAGCACTTTATCACTGGAAAACCTCAAGTGCCATGAGTCCATCCTACAGTAACAAAATAAGGTGGCTAACACCTGATCTGTATAGGTCCTCAAGCTTAAGATTGTTTAAAATAGATTTATTTTATATGTTATACGATCTGCCCATTCCAAATACAGAATTCTGTGATTTTTTAAAGTAACTTTACCGTCTGGTGCCGCCATCAGCATAAATCAGTTTTAGAACACATTCACACCTCCAGTAAGAGCTCTTATTTACAATGAACCCTCATTCCAAGCCCAGAAGCCACTGATCTGCTTTCTGTCCATAAATCTGCCTTTTCTATGCACCTCCTATAAGGGGACTAATACAATGTAGTCTCATGTAGTCTTTCATATGTAGTCTCTTGTGTCTGGCTTCTTTCACTTAGCATAACATTTTGGAAGTTAATCTATGATGTGGCATCTTCAATACTTTATTCTTTTTTATGGCCAAATAATCTATTGTGTGCCTATTTATCCATTCATCAGTTGATGAATGTGAATTGTGAACACTTTTTGGCACTTAGGAATAACGCTACTATGAACATTCCTGTATGAATCATTTGTGTGGATATATATTTTCATTTCCCTCGTGTACATGCCTCAGAGTGGTATTACTGGTGGTATTACTCTTACGGTTTCTGGTGGTTACTGGCAGTTCTTCTCTGTCTGTCTTCACAATGCTTTTTCCCCCATGTATCTTTCTGTCTGGATTTCCGAGTTTAAGTTTATACTTTATATTTTAAGGTTAGAATGCCCTATGTACAATTATACTATGTGGAGGAGTACAGGAGAGGAAAAGTGGGATCCTAGGCTAGTGGTACCTAAGCCACTACTGCTTGGCGTGCTGTGTGTGAGGCTGTGTGCCGGGGCAAGCGGGAAGCACTTGGAGCTGGCGGTGGTGGACTTGGGGCAGGAATGCAGGGCGGGCAGCTTAACCCAGATGACGGCTGGGGCGTCTGCTGCTTGAGGACTTACTTAGCCTCTGAGGCAAGATGCTCAGAGTTCTTGGCCTCTTCAGTCTCCCATGACCACCCTCATCTTGGGCTCTGGGAGCCTGGAGCCAGTGAGGGCCCTGCCAGGGACTCAGGAGGGGAGGAGCAGAGATGAGGCCCAGAGGCGCAGGCTTCATCCAGTACAAATTTGCTCATCTTATACACACTGATGAATTTCAGCTACCAGAGTCCCCTTCCCTGCTCCTCATTTTTTCTTGTGGGGGCATATCATCTTAAAATTTGGAGAAATCATCTCATTTTCTCTAAAAGTGGGGTAAAACTGAAATTCGCCTTTACGAAATCTGACTCTAAGAGTGAAGGCCCCTGGCCTGGGGTCTGCATATCCCAGGCTCCAAGAATTTTTTTCCTCTCCCACTGTCTCCCACAAGTATTGACAGGCAGGAAGTGGGTAGTGGCTTCAGCTGACTTTGGAAACACTGCCCAGTGCCCACCCCCCTCCTTTTTTTTTTTTAAATTAAAAAAAAAAATTGAATTGTTCTTAACTGCTCCGAGTTTAAGCAAATTATTTTGGGGCGGGGCTTTGTGGGAGTAAACAGTCATCTGGCAGCCAGAGATAAGGCCTAGTAAGGCAGGAGGCAAAAAGGACTGAAGCCAAGCTTTCAAGCTGCATTATACTGTTTCCAAGAGTATATTATGACGTAGCTCAATCAATCAAAAAAGTA
This sequence comes from Cephalophus harveyi, assembly GCA_006410635.1. Lineage (NCBI taxonomy): Eukaryota > Metazoa > Chordata > Mammalia > Artiodactyla > Bovidae > Cephalophus > Cephalophus harveyi. The sequence goes on from SJYT01083135.1 coordinate 367,477, forward strand.
AATAGTACACTGCCCCTCACTCAACATCATTCAAATGGAACAATCATCAGAGTTTACTCACTACTGCTTGTCTCTCCCCTCTCCCCACTACTTCCTTTATTCTGCAGTGAAGTTTTTAAAAGCAGATACCAAACATCATACCATTTCACCCTTCCACATTTCAATATGCATCTCTAAAATTCAAGGACATTTTTCTTCAGTAAGTACCATGTTATTACCTCACCAGAAAAACAGTTAACAGTTTTTTTGCTTATCATTCGGTACCCAGCCCGTATTCACAGTTTCTCTGATGGTCTCCAAAATGATTGTTTACAGTTGGTTTAATTGAGTCACGATTCAGATAAGTCCTGAGATTCTTTCACCAACTGTTTGAAAGGGTAAGTAATTTTGAGGCAGACCATGGTTTAAATGAGTCATCACTTCCTGAGAACCCCATCAAGTCAGGGAACAGAGGAGGGCGGGAAGTGCTCCCCAAGGGGGTGCTCCTTTCACACCCCTCAGGCTGAACAGTGCATTTCCGACATTTTATTTATTGCCTTCAAATTACTAGTTTTTGTCACCAGGTCCTCTAAAAAACTAGTTTTTGTCACCAAGTCCTCTAAAAAAGCTGGCTCGATCCCATAATCTGTAGGTGTTTTTTCAGTTTCCAAGGTTTCCCCTGCTCCTTGGGGACTGGCTTAGGTAGCTGATAGACGCTCTAAGATCGGTGGTTCTCAAACTTGGCTGCAGGTTGGAATCACCTGGGAAGCTTTAAAAACTAGTACCTGGGTCGGCCACCCAGAGGGTCTGGTGTAATCAGGTTAGGTTATGGCCTGGGTATGAGTAGTGTCAAAAGTCCCCCTACCGATTCTAACGTGCTGCCAAGGCAGAGAACCATGTAAAAGCCTTGCCGGGCGGGCACCACTCAGCTTTCCCATCCCAGGCTCCAAGGGTTAAACCGTAGACGAGCTCTTGTGGGCGGAGCGGGGCCTCTAGGTTGCGGGGCGTGGCTCTGGGTCGGGGGCGGGGCCCGGGCCAAAGCGGGGAAGGCGGGAGCTTCCAGGCCGCGCTGGTCAGGCTCGCTGGGCGAGCGGAAACGCCTCCAGTTTTCAAAACAAAGAGGAGAAGCGGGAGGCGTGTGTGGCGCGCAGGGTTCAGATAGGTCCCTTCTGCCCGGGCGCTTCAGCATCGCTGGGGGACAATGGAGGGGAGCCTGGGAAGCGGCCGGCGCTCGGGGTCTGACGGTCAGCCGGCGCCTCCGAAGATCTCGCCGGCCACAGAGGAGCTGCAGGGCCGCTTGCAGGAGACCCTGGACTTGCTGTCCTCGCAGGAGCTGCGCAGCTTCCGCGACCACCTTAAGAAAGTGGAGCCGCGCGTGAGCCAGGTGAAGCTGGAGCTGGAGGGCCACAGCTCGTCGGGGCTGGCCAAGCTTCTTGCCAAGCACTTCTACCCGCCGGCCGTCGCCAACCGCGTCCTTGTCCAGGTGCTGCGGCTGCTACCCCGCGCAGACCTGCTGCCGCGCTGGCAGAGCGCCCCCACCGACTGCCCTGGTGCGTGCTCGGGGATTCCCGGAGGAGGGGGTGCTCGGGACCGCGGGGTTTGGCCCCCGCCGCCCGGGGATTCCCGGATTGGGGCAGGGGCGCGGGTGGGGTGGGTACTGACCTAGGGAGGGGGAGACTGGCGAGGGGAGGGCCCTAGGTGAGGGCCGGCTTTGGCCCCGGAGCCCAGGTGAGCGGCGGGGGACCTAGTATCAGTGAGGGGCGTTGGGGGAGGCGGAGCAAGAAGGACGAGGGCCTCAAGGGACGGAGAGAACCCGCGGCGGAGGTTGGGAGCCCGGGAGTCAGCGGGAAGAAGAGAGATCGTTCCCAGGCACGGAATCCAAGTGACCAGTCCAAAGCAGCCATCAGGGTTTACCATTCTGGGACGGGCTGAGAAATCCAGATTGACTCAGCAAGACTGAGGTGCATTTTGAACAGTTACCTCCGGGTGGTTATGATGGAGAAGGTTTTTAGATGATTCAATGATAAACTCAGTGTTGGAATACACCGTTAGAACATTTGCCATAAATCTGGGAAGATGTGGTTTAGGAGCAACAAACGTAACAAGCTGGGGAAGGTTAGGGTTTCCCCTGGTAAATTTAATAAATGTATGTGTGTATAATATATGAGGCAGTTTGTGTATACTTATGTAGAGAGATAGAAAGAGTGAGAAAGAGGAGAAGGAGAAAGAGAAAGCAGCACTTAGATTGGACGTGTTGAGGTAGACACCAAAATATACTATGGCTGGGGTCTGTTCTCCCGTGCTTATGATCTGATTAAGTTTCCAACTATGTTCCTTTGCTGACATTTGAATTTGTAATGGGTGACCACGGTAAACCACCACAAAACATGGCCTGTGGGTAGAATACTGGCCCGGGGAAGCCTTTGATTCTCCCTTGATTGCATCTGCACAGCACTTAGACTCTCTCCATGCATAGTTATCATGCTTTAGACTGTGAATCTCTTGCACTTGGTAAAGTGGTTTTTTTTTCTTTTGGTTTTTTAGAATCAACCACACAGTATCATGACTACACACTGTAGATGCCCCCAAAATACTTGAATGCTAAGTTTGTTTAATTAAAATATCAAATAGGGTCTTTAACTTCATTTGTCTCTTTATCAAAGTCTTGGTCTCCTTTTCTGGAGGTTCATGTTCAGTAATGTTCATTGGTCCTTATCCTTTTCATCTCTGGCCTGCCTCTCCCTGCCCCTGAACCTGACTGAGGCCTAAAGGAGTTCTGTTAAGTTTCCATTCTCATGAGTTTGGGAGAGGGTTTTCATGATCCTGGAAACCTGTTCTAAAATGAGATTGAAGCCTGCTGGGCCCCAAAATGAAAGAGGCAACTGGTTGTCTTGGGAGTTGCTTTCTGTTAACAGGAACCACTACAGATCATAACTAAAAAGACAAAAGTGAAAAAAAATGCTCTTTTCTGTTTTGTCTTTTCACGAAAACTCATTCAGTGATTCCACGAAAGAGTCTAAAGAGAAGCTATGACTGTGTGGACGGTGAATTGGTAAGTATCTGGACTTTTATTCTAACGCTGCACGTTAGCCGGCTTCCCTGCCGGCTCAATGGTAAAGAATCTGTCGGCAATGCAGAAGATGCAAGAGACGTGGGTTAGATCCTCGAGTGGGGAAGATCCCCTGGAGTACGAAATGGCAACCCACTCCAGTATTCTGGCCTAGAGAATCCCCATGGACAGTGGAGTCTGACAGGCTACAGTTCATGGGTTTGCAGAGAGTTGGACATGACTGAGCTCAGCTTAGCGCATGCACACACTTTAGTCAGTTCAGATAGTATTTAGACAGCATTTGAATGGTTTTTGTGCTGCTTCTGTTGGGATGAAAATGAACATCTGTGTGGTTGTCTCAAGTGGTCACATCTTTCTGCTTTCTGTTATAAATAGAAAAAGCAAAATATTAGCTAGTTAAAACCACTTTGCATGCATTAACCAAATTAGGTAAGTATGGTTAGTATCTCCATTTTGCAAATCAGGGCACTGCAAGTTGTATGGGCTTGTGCAACTACATAAATTGCTGGCTTCTGACTTTTCTGTTTGTTTTACTATGAACATTTAAAACATAAGCTGAAGTTGAAGAGAAAAATGAATCCCCAAACTCCAGCCCCACCTACCTAGAGCCCTAGTTCAACAATTAGCAATGTAGCCAATCTTGTTTCATTTGCTCCCTCCGTCCTGTTATTTTAAAGCAACCCTCTCCCACACCCGGATATCTTATCACTTTCATACATACAGTACTTGAGTATGTATTTAGCAAGCCTAGAAACAAATTCCTTCATCTCAGTAGAGATGCAGTTAGCCTACAGATGTCCTTGGCGGCTTCCAGTGCCTTGTACAGTTGGGTTGTTTGAGTTAGGCTCTGATTCAAACACAAATACATTTGAATGTCTGTCTTTTAACACTCTTAATTTATGATAGCTTTCCCTTTAACCTCTTCTCTTGTTTGTTGACGAAGCCAGGTTATTTGTCCTGTAGAATATCCCACCTTCTGGATTTCCATAACTGCCTTTTCCTTACACCGTGTAGTTATGTCATTTACCATTTGCCACTTTCCTTAAACGGGTAATTACAGCTATGTATAGGAATTTAGAGATGAGATTGGCCTGTTGGTCCAAGTTTGACAAAGGTATTTGAAAGAATTATAAAGGAAGTCATGACGAGAGAGGAAGTCAGTGTTAAACTCGTTTCACATATAAGGCATGTTTGGATTCAGTTTGATTTTAACATTGTTTCTTGGCTTTCCTTGCAAACAGTACCGTTATGACCTAAGTGGCAGGCGGAAGGCCTTCCTCATGTGTGTGAAGAAGAACAGGCCAGGAGCTCACCAGGATGTCCTACTGATGAAGGATTGGCTTAACGAGTGCAAGTTCGAACAGACGTTGTGCATCGATCCTGACAAAATGGTACCAAGTTAAAAACAAAAATGAAAATTTGTAGCTTGGGACTTTCCTGGTGGTCCAGTGGTTAAGACTCTGTACTTCCACTGCAGGGGGCTCGGGTTTGATCCCTGGTCAGGTAACTAAGATCCCACATGTCCTGTGACATGGCAAAAAAAAGGAAAACTTGTAGCTTGGATATTATAATCTTCCTTTCTTCTTTAAAAAAATTGAGTTTTATTACCTGGGAACCAGGGCCCGCTGAGCAATGGACCTGAATGTCCTGATGAAATTCTAACCGAGCTTCCCTGATGCATATAGGAGCTTTTGTCATGTTCAGTTCAGTTGCTCTGTCATGTCCTACTCGTTGCGACCCCGTGGACTGCAGCATGCCAGGCTTCCTTGTCCATCACCAACTCCCGGAGCTTGCTCAAACTTGTGTCCATTGAGTTGGTGATGCCATCCAACCATCTCATCCTCTGTCATCCTCTTCTCCTCTTGCCTTCAATCTTTCCCAGCATCAGGGTCTTTTCCAATGAGTTGGCTTTTCGCATCAGGTGGCCAAACTATTGGAGTTTCAGCTTCAGCATCAGTCCTTCCAATTAATATTCAAGATTGATTTCCTTTAAGATGGACTAGTTTGATCTCCTTGCCGTCCGAGGGACTCACAAGAGTCTTCTCCAACACCACAGTTCAAAAGCATCAATTCTTCCCCGCTCAGCTTTCTTTATAGTCCAACTCTCACATCCATATATGGCTACTGGAAAAAACAGCTTTGACTAGATGGACTTTTGTTGGCAAAGTAAATGTCTCTGCTTTTTAATATCTGTCTAGGTTGGTCATAACTTTCCTTCCAAGGATCAAATGTCTTTTAATTTCATGGCTGTAGTCACCATCCACAGTGATTTTGGAGTCCAAGAAAATAAAGTCTGTCACTGTTTCCATTGTTTCCCCACCTATTTGCCATAAAGTGATGGGACCGGATGTCATGATCTCCGTTTTTTGAATGTTGAGTTTTAAGCCAGCTTTTTCATTCTCCTTTTTCACTTTCATCAAGAGGCTCTTTAGTTTTTCTTCACTTTCTGCCATAAGGTGGTTGTCATCTGCATATCTGAGGTTATTGATATTTCTCCCGGCAATCTTGATTCCAGCTTGTGCTTCATCTAGCCTGGCATTCCGCATGATGTACTCTGCATATAAGTTAAATAAGCAGGATGACTATATACAGCCTTGATGTACTCCTTTCCCAATTTGGAACCAGTTCTGCTGTTCCATGTGTGGTTCAAACTGTTGCTTCTTGCCCTGCATACAGTTTTCTGAGGAGGCATCTAAGGTGGTCTGGTAGTCCCATCTCTTTAAGAATTTTTCCACAGTTTGTTGTGATCCACACAGTCAAAAGCTTTGGCATAGTCAATAGAGCAGATGTTTTTCTGAAACTCTCTTGCTTTTTTGATGATCCAACAGATGTTGACAATTTGATTTCTGGTTCCTCTGCCTTTTCTAAATCCAGCTTAAACATCTGGAAGTTTTCAGTTCACATACTGTTGAAGCCTGGCTTGGAGAATTTTGAGCATTACTTTGCTAGCCTGTGAGATGAGTGCAATTGTGCAGTATTTTGAACATTTTTTGGCATTGCCTTTCTTTGGGATTAGAATGAAAACTGACCTTTTCCAGTCCTGTGGCCACTGCTGAATTTTCCAAATTTGCTTGCATGTTGAGTGCAGCACTTTCACAGCATCATCTTTTAGGATCTGGAATAGCTCAACTGGAATTCCATCACCTCTACTAGCTTTGTTCATAGTAATACTTCTTAAGGCCCACTTGACTTCACATTCCAGGAGGTCTGGCTCTAGTTGAGTGATCACACCATCGTGATTAACTGGGTCATGAAGATCTTTTTTGTACAGTTCTTCTGTGTATTCTTGCCACCTCCTCTTAATATCTTCTGCTTCTGTTTGGTCCACATCGTTTCTGTCCTTCATTGTGCCCATCTTTGCATGAAATATTCCGTTCAGTTCAGTTCAGTCGCTCAGTCGTGTCTGGCTCTTTGCAACCCCATGAATCGCAGCACGCCAGGCCTCCCTGTCCATCACCATCTCCCGGAGTTCACTCAGACTCACGCCCATTGAGTCCGTGATGCCATCCAGCCATCTCATCCTCGGTCATCCCCTTCTCCTCCTGCCCCCAATCCCTCCCAGCATCAGTCTTTTCCAGTGAGTCAACTCTTCGCATGAGGTGGCCAAAGTACTGGAGTTTCAGCTTTAGCATCATTCCTTCCAAAGAAATCCCAGGGTTGATCTCCTTCAGAATGGACTGGTTGGATCTCCTTGCAGTCCAAGGGACTCTCAAGAGTCTTGTGCAACACCACAGTTCAAAAGCATCAATTCTTCGGCGCTCAGCCTTCTTCACAGTCTAACTCTCACATCCATACATGACCACAGGAAAAACCATAGCCTTGACTAGAGGGACCTTAGTCGGCAAAGTAATGTCTCTGCTTTTGAATATACTATCTAGGTTGGTCATAACTTTTCTTCTAAGGAGTAAGAGTCTTTTAATTTCATGGCTGCAGTCACCATCTGCGGTGATTTTGTCTCTAATTTTCTTGAAGAGATCTCTAGACTTTCCCATTCTGTTGTTTTCCTCTGTTTCTTTGTATTGATCACTGAGGAAGGCTTTCTCATCTTTCCTTGCTTTTCTTTGGAAGTCTGCATTGAGCAGGTATGGAGAGGGATTACTTAGAGCCCTGGGCAAAACTGCATTGTGATTTAACTAGATGACCGAGAAGAAGATGAAGGGGAAGAGGGGTGGTGGATGGGTAGGAGCTTCATTGTGACCTCTCTGACTCCAGCTGAGTCCAGGTCTAGCCCTGCCCGTGTTTTGGATTAATAACAGAGGAGAGTCCTTCATAGACCCCAGGAGTCATTGCTAGTGAATATGAAGGAACAGCATAGCAGGAGGGCTAGGAAAACAGCACACGCCAACAGAGGTGGAGTCCTATCTCTTACCAGTTGTTAGTCTGATCCTCAACTGGGGGTGACTTTGTCCCCTCATGGGGGCTACTTCTGACACTGTCTGGAGACATTTTTGGGCTTCCCAGGTAGCACACCAGTAAAGAACCCACCTGCCAATGCAGGAGACACAAGAGACGCAGGTTCGATCCCTGGGTTGGAAAGATCCCCTGGAAAAGGAAACGGCAACCCACTCCAGTATTCTCGCCTGGAGAGTCCCATTGACAGAGGAGCCTGGCGGACCACAGTCCACGGGGTCACAAAGAGTCGGACATGCCTCGGCGTGCACTCATGCCGGTGCACAGAGACGCTTTTGTTTTTCATCACTGGAGGGTGCTATTGGCATTAGTGTAGATGCCAAGGTGGACCCCAGGTGCAGCTGAACATACTACGAAGCACAGGACAGCCCCCAAGGCAAGGAGTTACCGGACACAAAACGTCAATATTGGGGGAATTGTCTAGAAAGTCTGCCTTAAATTAATGGACAGCTTTTTTCTCTCTAAAATGGGGAGGTTATAGTAATTTATTATGTAAGGCTGGGGTGAGGATGAAATGAGCTGCTTTATGTTAAAGTTCTCAGGATAATAGCTGGCCTATAGTAAGTACTCGATAAATTTAGATTTTGTTTCAAAGTTAAAAGCAGACTCCTTCATGTTTTCCATGGATTGTACCAGAATTTCTTCTATGTCATGTGATTTTTTTTTTAAATCCATCTTTTCCATTCAGGTGACAGATAATTATCAATGTTTTTCTGGTTTATTCTCCCAAAGGTCCAGAACTGACTTCTTTCTCTATATCCTGTCAACATTTATTTGTAAATAATTAGCAATCTTCCTGGTAAAATTATTTCATTTTTCATTTTCTTGACTGTTGAACATCTTTTGGTCATTATTTTCCCTTCTGTGAATTACCTGTTTATATCCTTTGCCTGTTTTTCTTACTGGATTTTCTTTTCTTATTCTGTAGTTCTTTTTCCTGAATTTTAGACAAAATAGACTGCAGATATTTTTCTCCTGCCTTGTTACTTGCCTTTTGACTTTTTGTTGTTTCAAGTCACATGGAAGTTTTTGCTGTAAACTCGTCAGTCTTTCTTTTTGTCAGCTTCTTGGTTTTTCTGTCTTGATGAAACCCCATGATTTCCCAGCTTAAAATTTATTATTTATTTTTGGCTGCCCTGGGTCTTCGGTGCTGTGCGGGCTTTCTCTAGTTGCAGTGAGCGGGGCTGCTTTTAGTTGCAGGGCTTGGACTTCTCACTGCTGTGGCTTCTCCTGTTGCAGAGCACAGGCTCTAGGGCATGCGGGTTTCAGTGGTTGGGGCTCCTGGGCTCTGGAGCACAGGCTCAGTAGTTGTGGCGGATGGGCGGAGGTGCTCCTTGGCATGTGGGTTCCCTGATCAGGTGTCAGACCCTGACCCCTTGCATTGGCAGGCGGATTCTTTACCACTGAGCCAAAAGGGAAGCCCCCCAGTTAAAATTTTTTTCAATTATTTTTCTTTTCTTTTTTTAATTTAGTTATTTTAATTGGAGGCTAATTACTTTACAATATTGTATTGGTTTTGCCATACATCAACATGAATCTGCCACGGGTGTACACGTGTTCCCCATCCTGAACCCCCTCCCTCCTCCCTCCCTGTACCATCCCTCTGGGTCATCCCAGTGCACCAGCCCCAGGCATCCTGTATCCTGCATCGAACCTGGACTGGCGATTCGTTTCTTACATGATATTATACATGTTTCAATGCCATTCTCCCAAGTCATCCCACCCTCTCCCTCTCCTACAGAGTCCAAAAGACTGTTCTATACATCTGTGTATAGATAAATCACATCTGTGATATAGATAACCTATAGATGTATAGGTTATCGTAACGATAACCCTGTATGCAAGACAGCAAAAGAGGCACAGATGTATAGAACAGTCTTTTGGACTCTGTAGGAGAGGGAGAGGGTGGGATGACTTGGGAGAATGGCATTGAAACATGTATAATATCATGTAAGAAACGAATCGCCAGTCCAGGTTCCATGCAGGATATATATGCGTTAGTATACTGTATTGGCGGAGAAGGCAATGGCAACCCACTCAAGTACTCTTGCCTGGAAAATCCCATGGATGGAGGAGCCTGGTGGGCTGCCATCTATGGGGTCGCACAGAGTCGGACACGACTGGAGGGACTTAGCAGCAGCAGCAGCGTACTGTATTGGTGTTTTTCTTTCTGGCTTACTTCACTCTGTATAATAGGCTCCAGTTTCATCCACCTCATCTATAATATCTTTATAGTTAAGGTTAGCCTTCTGTTCACAGAAACAGTGAGGTGGGAGGTCTAACTTTATTTCCAAGCCAGTTCTCATTTGTTGGTGGTACATCCTTTCCCCACATATGTGAAATTCCATTCTTGTCATATATTAAATCCCTGTATGTGTATTTGGATTGATTTCTGAATTCTAAAATATCTATTCATATATTTGTTTATACTTATGCTGGTATATCCATGTTTTGTTCACCGTGATTTTATAGTGCATTTAGACAGCTGAGATGATCGATCTCCCATTCATTTTTTTTTTTGCCTTTGTTTTTTACTTCTGAATGTTCTTTGCTATTCTTGAGTCCCTTGCTATTCCTGAGCATCTGTTTTCTGTGACCTTGAGAACCATCTAGCTTCACAGAAATCCTTTGAGGTTTTAACTCATATGACATTGACTAGAGATTAATTTGGAGTTAATTGACAAATTAATAGTATTGAGTCATCTCGATCAGAAACTTCAGGCTGTCATAGTTTATGTTGCCTCTTCCCTGAAGATTTTTTAAATAATTTTCTTCACTTAGATAATGTTCATTTCTTGTTAGGCTTATCCCTAGGTAATATTCTCCTTTTGTTATGACTTTCAGAGGATCCCTTTTCCATTATCCAGTTTAAATGTTTTATTCCTGGGTAATTAGGGAACATCTGTGGGGGGCATGCACAGAGTCGGACATGACTGAAGCGACCTAGCAGCAGCAGCAGCAGATCTTTGTAAATTAATAGTAAACTTTGTAAACTTAGTTCCTCTAAGTTTGTATCTGGTCAACTTGCACATCTCTACTTTTAGTAGGTTTTAATTGAATATATTTCTAGAAAGTCGTATTATCTGTAAGTAATGAGGCTTTGTTTCCAATATCTATGTTCATTTAATTTTTGCTGTACTGTACTGAAATGGCCAGGATCTTTGGTGCTACATGGTGAGAGCAGCCATTCCTGTCTTGCTTGTCTTTATAGGGGAATCGATTCTGCTAATGCCTCTTCATAGATTCTGCAAGTGGATATGATTGGGTAGACTCTCCATTCCTTGCCATTTCTAGCTTACTGAGGGTATTAATTTTATAAAATAATTTTTATATTAAAATAAATTAAACACATGTACACCCATGGCTGATTCGTGTCAATGTATGACAGAAAACACTACAATAATGTGAGGTAATGAGCCTCCAATTAAAATAAATAAATTAATTAAAAAATAATAAAGTAAGTTAATAATGTAGCATTTAAATACATTAATTCTTTGGGGAACTATAGTTTTGTTATGTTTTGTGGTAGAGAATCAGAAGTGCCATAATTTTGTCAAACAAGAACCACCATTGGTAAAAGATTAAATCATACGAAGTCTGAAAGCAACCAAAAGGGAAGTGATCAGTCATATTGACACTATGAGAGCTGTAGGTATTTTCATATTTGTCATCTCATTGATTCACCTTGTAAAGAAGCCATTTCTGGGATTTCTGTTTTTTTCTACTTCCAGTTCTTTTTTAATATGTTATCCTATTTTACAGGACTTACTTGGAAAAATAACATCATTTCGTGATGGGCTAAATGAAATTAAAGATGACATTGGCTGTTGCCTTGTTACTCTTATGTCCCATGGAGAAGAAGGTTTTATCAAAATGAAAGACGGTGAAAAAGTCAGCCTGGAAGATATTTTTGAAATGTTTAACAATAAAAATTGTCCAGCACTTCAAGAGAAACCAAAAATCTTTATAATCCAGGCCTGCAGAGGAGGTAAGTGGAGATGTCTTTGTATCATTCTCTTTCCAGGAAATTCTCATGTTGATGATTGAGGAAAGAAAAGTGAGTTTTAAAAATTATTTTTTAATAATTATATTAAATTATATAACTGAAGATACTTCAGACCCTTAGCTGATGTATCTTACATTATATAGCATACTAGGGACTTTGAGCTGGGAGAAAGGGATGGAGTGACAGCTTACCTGGGTTAGGATGGTTAATTTAGGCTGAAGAAGGTCTAAGTCATTAAAATCATAAGGTGGATCTGAGAACCTCAAATTCTGGGGGAGAGGTGGACAATTTTCTGGGGGATGTCCCATCATTCATGTGATTCTAGATGGCTTGCGGGACTGATTTCTGAATTATGTCACTTTGGTTTTAATTATTTCTCTTGTGGAGATATAAGCTTCTTGTGACTTTTATTAAAGGTTATTCATGTCAATGGTATATTATTATAGTTTGTATTTTCATTCCTTAAAAAACAGAGAGAAGAGACAGTGGTGTTGAAACAGATGATGAACCCATGGACTTGGATGATGGATCAGAGAAGAAGAGGCTGCCTACATTCAGTGACTATTTCATCATATATCCCACCCAAGCAGGTAAGATAGTGAGGCTTGAAGATACACATTCATCCAGAGGGTTTAGGTTATTCCCACTGATTTTTGAAAATCTTTTTTTTTTTCTGCCTCTCTGCAAGGCTTGTGGGATCTTAGTTCCTTGACCCTGGATTGAACCTGGGCCCTTGGCAGTGGAAACGCAGAGTCTTAACCACTGGACCACCAGGGCATTCCCAGAAATCTTTCTTAAAAAAATTATCTGTGCTTTATAGATTGATGTGCATGGGAGAAATTTTCATTATCCCATCCATCTCCCTGCAGAAACTATTCCACTTTCAGAGATAACAGATTTGCATCTGACTCTTCATCTCTTCCAGGAAGACACCATCCTCTTAGTAGAGTATCACATATGAAATAAGATCATTGGCTTTCATGTGAGAAAAATCTTGACCCAAAGACAACTCTGCTGTCTTTGAGACCTTTATATTTTCTAGCCTCTAGATATGTCAGTTTCTTTATGCAAAATAAGAATGATAAAATTTACTTATGTCATTGGGATGTTTGTAAATTAAATTATGAATGCAGGTGTTGTGCTTATTGTAATAACTGGCATAATAAGTTAAAAAATTGATTAATTTTACTACTAATATATTATGTTGATTACATTATTATCTTTATTATTAATACTAATAAAAATCCAAAAGAGTGTTGTGTGCTGAAGGAGTGGACTTGATTCAGTCATGGAAGGGAAATAGGAAAATGTAGAGAAGATAGAAGTCAAGGGCATTTATTTAGCTGTTTTTCTACTGACTTTCTTGAAAAAGGATTAAAATAGCTTATGTATGTATATATATGTGTGTGTGTATATATATATAAAACATATACATATATATATATACACAATTCAAGATAAAATGTTAGTGAAGAAATGGAAGCAAAGGAAAATAAGGACAGAAATGTAAAATGAAAATGTCCCCATTAAAGTTAGATGTAACTTTATTCACCCAAGAGAGATGAAAGCATATGTCCTGATAGACACTTGCACAAGAATGTCATAGCAGCTTTATTTGAAATAGTTAGACTGGAACCAATCCAAAGGACCAGCAGGTGAAAGAATAAACAAATCGTGGTATATCATACATAAAGTACTACTCAGCAATAAAAGCAGTGAGTTCCTGACACATGCTAGAGCGTAGATGAAGGTCAAAGTATTCCTGATGCCTGAAAGAAGCCGGACAGAATAAAGCAGATAACTGTGTGGTTCCATGCATATAAAATTCCCCAAAGTACAAACTAGTCTATCAGGCAGCAAATCAATACTACTTGCAGATGGGGATGAAGAGGTAAGGAAGGACTGCTAGGGCCATGAGAACACTGGAGGGGGAGGACTGGATTCATTACTTTGGTTTTAAGTATACATATGTCGAAACGTACTAAACCATTTGCTTAAAATATGTATGGATGATAGTAAGTGGTCAATTATACTTTTATGAAGCTGAAAATTTTAAAGTTATGTGTAAGGCAAGCAGGTGTAACCTGCTTAGGTGTAACCCAAATAGGTGTAACCCATTCTCACTCCTGCTCTTTAACATGGCATTGGGTAGTCCTAGCCCATGCCTTAAGAACAGAAATAGAAGGATCAGTATTCTAGAAATCAGTAGTTTTGAATACAGTAACAATAATCACTTAGGACATAAAAGAGAAAAGAAAAAAGATACTGTATTACTTTGTCTTGCTTTAGTGAATGATGTCTAGGAATGACTAACAAAAGACGAGCAAGACTTCATTAGGGAAAATGAGAGAACATTCTAGAAAGACATAAAGGAAGACCTGAATCGGTGGGAAATACCATGCTCATGGTTGAAACTTGTAGTACAATGGAAATGACTGTGTTTTTCCCCCCAAATTAGTTTGTAAATTGAATTCTAAAATGTTTTTTCATGGAATTTGACAAACTAATCACAGAATTTTTATGGAACAGTTAAGGGTCAAGACAATGTAACTTGACCTCCAATTTTGTTGAATGAATGAATTTTGTGACTGTGTGCTGGCTGTTTATGTTGAAGACTAGAGATTCAGTATCGAACAAAAGAATGAAAAATCTCTGCCTCCAGGGAGCTTATGTTCTGGGGAGGGAGACAGAAAATAAACACATACAGAAAGTGGGTACTGGGTTGCTTTATGGTTTCACTTCTATGAAGTGCAAAAGCAGGCGAAACTAGTCAATGGTGGGAGGTGGAAGTCAGGGTGCTACTTATCATCAGGGTGTACGGTGTGTGGAGTGGTTATGACCACAGCGGCAAAACGGTGTTTGTGAAGTGCCGGTATCATTGTGTTTCTTGATGAGGGGGCCAATTCTGGGAGTGTGTTGATCTGATGAAAATTTATTAAGTTATTATGTACCCAGAGGGCTTCCCTTGTGCTCAGTCAGTAAAGAATCTGCCTGCAACACAGGAGACCCAGGTTCAATTCCTGGGTTGGGAAGATCCCCTGGAGAAGGAAATGGCAACCCACTCCAGTATGCTTCACACACTTTTCTGTATGATGTTTACCCTTCAGTGAAATAAATACCGGAAATAAAATATGTTAGATGGTGATAAGTCCTAAGGAGAAAAATAATGCAGGAACAAGAAGAGGGAGTATTGAGGGGCGGGAGTGGAAGTTGTAGTTTTTTAAAAAGTGGTGTGTAGAGATGTTCCCATTGAGTAGTTGATTATTGCGTAGAGTTGAAGGCCTTGAGAGCGTGAGCTGTGCAGATACTTGAGAAAGCGTGTCTTCTAAGATAAGGACACCTAGTAGAAAGCAATGACCTGGCGACCATTGAGATGCTGTTAGCGTGTCGTGTTATCATGGTGGATATGTCAATTTCTTCTATAGTTCCGATATCTATTTTTGTTTCTTTATTTGTTTTGAGGCAACTTTAGTAGAGGGATAAGATTTTAGGATTGTTATACTTTGTGGTGACAGAAATATTATAATCTTTGTTTAGTGAACCTTCTACCCCCAATAGTGCTTTTTATGGTATTAGTTTTTCTCTGATATTAATATAGATACTCTAGAATGTATTATTCTGGTTCATATTTGCCTGGTATATCTCCTTCAGACCTTTTGTATTAACCTGTTTAGGTCCTTATGTTTTAGGTGGTCTTTTAAAGAAAATATAGCTGGATTTTGTTTTTTAATCCAATCTGATATCACTTTTTCCTGTTAAGATGAGTTATCTTTATTGTCACTGTTGATACATTTACCCTTTTACCATTATACCTGGTGCTCTTTATTTGCTTTATTCCCCCTCCTTTATTGCTTTTCTTTTAAAAAATTGAAGTGTAGTTGGTATATACAGTAGTATGGTAGTTTTATTGCTCTTGTTTTTGATTGATTATCAGTTTGATTTGTTATTATTACATTTTCTCTCTCTACTGACTTGGAAGGTATGAATTTCACATCTCTTTTTCTCATGGTTCCCCTTGAAATGTTATATGCATGTACTTAACCTAAAGTTAATAAAAAGCTTATTCTTAACTTCCTGATGATACACAGAACAACCTTCGAATGCTAATTCTTTCATTCTTGTATCTTTATTTATATGAAATTACTTATGTATTCTTACATTCCTTTTATCCTAATTTTCTTCTAAATGAAGACATTAACCCAACACATTTTCATCAGATAGGTTGGCATGTACTAGGGTGACAAGCACTATGCTGCGGCTAAGTCGCTTCAGTCGTGTCTGACTCTGCAACCCCATAGACGGCAGCCCGCCAGGCTCTGCCATCCCTGGGATTCTCCAGGCAAGAACACTGGAGTGAGTTGCCATTTCTTTCTCCAGTGTATGTTTGTTTATTTACCCCTGTGCTTACCACTTCTTTGTTCTCTAGTCTGTCCTGAATCTCAGACCATATTCTTTTTTCATGAAGTATGTTCTTTAGAAACTCATTTCAGGAAGATTTATAGGTTTGTAAAATCACTTTACACCCAAATCTGGCTGATCCCGTAACAGTGTCTTTGCTTGATCCTCCTTGTGATTCATTCATTTCTTTAAGCATTTCATGCAGCTATTTTATATTTTGTATCTTATACTTCCAATATCTAAAGTCTTTGGGAATCTCTCTTATGGTGGTTTCTGTTGCCTATCACTCTTGGGGGTTTTTTTCTTTGTGTGTTTGAACTCCTAGCTCATTTGTTGAATCTTAATCTCTTACTCCTGGAGGCATAAATCTGGTATATTTGCCTTTAGAGGGCATCATCACCCATGTGGACCTCTGTGGGAATCTTAAATTTATCTCCCTCCCTCCCAGGCACATCTTTCGGGTTTGACACTTCTCCTTAGGCACAGCACAACTCTGGTGTTCCTGCTCACTTTCTGCTCCTAGATCAAGTTTCACTTTCTTCATTTGGAGAAGTGGTTTGCCTTGGGGATTTCCATTCGTTTCTGTTAGCCCAGAATAGCATTTAGCTTTTTTGTTTTAATCAAGAATTAAGTTTTATAACGGGAGGAATATTTAAAGTGCCCAAAGGCTTCCCTGGTGGCTCAGATGGTAAAGAATCTGCCTGCAGTGCGAAAGTCCCCAGTTCAATCCCTGGGTTGGGAAGATCCCCTGGAAAAGGGAATGGTTACCCACTTCAGTATTCTTGCCTGGAGAATTCCATGGACAAAGGAGCCTGGCCATTTACAGTCCATGGGGTCACAAAGAGTCGGACACAACTGAGCGACTAACACACTTTCCAAGTGCTCAAAGTGGAAAAACTTGGAATATGTAGTAAGATGAATCTTTTGGGTCACCCCTTTTTTTTTTTTTTAATTTCATGATCCCATTTCTTTTAATTTTTTTATTTTGACCATGGTGTGCGGCATGTGGGATCTTAGTTCCCTGATCAGGAATCGAACTCGTGCCCCCTGCAGTGGAAGCTCAGAGTCCTACCCACTGGACCACCAAGGAGTTGCCTGGGGTCACCCATTTTTCCCCGCTGGAATGAGGCAGTACCACATATGTCTGGGGTTGTGGGGCAACGAGTACTTCCATATACCATCGATGAGAGCAAGTTATATTGCCTCTTTGGAGATTAATGTGTGACACCAAGAAAATTAAAAATATATTTATGACCAGCAGTTTCAATTCTGGGTATACACCCTAGTGTTGTAGTCTCTAAATCAAGGGGCCACAGTGAAGTCTCACAGCTATACTTAATTCTGTGAACCACCAGCTCAGATAAGTTATGATTCCAAAGATTAGATGGTGCTGTGTTTTTTTGATATCATATTTTAGGGGTACCTAGTTTTGAAGGGTTTCTGAGCTAAAGAGCAAGCACCATTGTGGTGTCCTAAGTTGAGAAGTCAGGCAGTGCCCAATAGGGTCACACAGCCTGGTAGTAACTGTGGTTATTTAAGAATGAGGGACCTCCCTGGTGGTCCAGTGGTTCAGACTCTGTGCTTTCACTGCTGAGGGCACAGGTTCAATCCCTGGTTCGGGGACTAAGATCCCACAAGCCCAGTGGCATGATCAAAAATAAATAAATAAATAAATAAAAATGTTTTTCTTTCTATTGGTATGAGCCTTTTTTTGACCATCTGTTCATGCGCCTGTTGGCCATTCACGTATCTCCTGTTGCCCAGTATTGCACTGGGTTGTTTGTTTTCTTATTAAGTTACGTATATTCTGAATACTAGTCCTTTCTCTGATACAAGTTACAAATATTTTCTCCAGCTCTGTGACTGGCTTTTCATTTTCTTAAAGGTGTCTTTCAAAAAGCAAAAGTTTTGTAAGCATTCAATGGTGGTTCAGTAGTAGAATGCCTGCTGCAAAGCAAGCATTTTATGTTTTTAGTCCAGTTTATCAACTTTTTTCTTTTATGGCTTATGCCTTTTGTGTTGTAAGAAACCTTTGCATGCCCTGAAGTTGCAGACACGTCCTGTGTTTTTTTGTGTTCCAACCCAGGTTTACTATGACAGAGTGCATTTTCACATTCCTTCCACACTATACAGACATATTTTGTGTTTTTCAATCTAATAATAAGCATAATTTCAGTAGTCAAACCCTTGAATACCCCATATGGATATATTTAGGGTTGGCTTAAAATGCTAGAGCAAAAGTCAGCAATAAAAATGTAGAAAGGGGATGTGTGTGTGCGTGCTAAGTCACTCAGTTGTGTGCAGCTCTCTTTGACGCATGGACTGTAGCCTGCCAGGTTCCTCTGTCCGTGGGATTCTCTAGGCAAGAACACTGAAGTGGGTTGCCACGCCCTCCTCCAGGGGATCTTCCCGATCCAGAGACTGAACCTGCATCTCTTATGTCTCTTGCATTGGCAGGCGTTCTTTACCACCAGTGCCACCTGGGAAGCCCAGAAAGGGGGTAAATAAAGCAAATATGACAAAAACTGATAATTCTAGGATCTGAGGGATGATTATTCGGGGGGGTCACTCAACTTTGCTTTCCACTTTTGTGTATATTTGAAAACTTTGGAGCTAGATAAAAAATGCATATTTAAAAGTTTCCTCTTGAGAGGTGTGTGCAACTGGTCACACACGTCTTCTGTCTCTGCTTAGTCGCTCAATTGTGTCCAACTCTTTGCGACCCCATAGACTTGAGCCCATCAGACTCCTCTGTCCGTGGGATTCTCTGTCTTAAGGCAGTGTTTCTTTTTCAAAGTTTTATTGAAGTATATTTGACGTACAGTGTTGTGTTAGCCTCAGGTGTACAGCACAGTGGTTCATATATATTCTTTTTGGGCTTCCTTGGTGGCTCATATGAGGAAGAATCCACCTGCAATGAGGGAGACCTGGGTTCGATCCCCGGGTTGGGAAGAACCCCTGGAGGAGGGCATGGCAACCCACTCTAGGATTCTGGCCTGAAAAATCCCCATGGACAGAAGAGCCTGGCGATCTACAGTCCATGGGATCATAAAGAATCAGACACAACTGAGCAACTAAGTGCACACATATATTCTTTTTTAGATTCTTTTCCACAATGCCAGTGTTTCTGTATTATCAGTTCAAAGCCATTGTCTAGGTTTTAACTATGGAGCAAAGAACAAGTTTGGTACAAGTAGAGGGGGGAAATGGATAAAATGTTTTGTTTTTTTTTCCCTTGATAGATCATGTCGCTTTACGGGATCCCCGCACTGGCTCTGTGATGATCAAGGAGATGACTGAAGTCTTTAAGCAGTATGGGAATAAGTGGCACCTTGCTGACTTCTTTACCATAGTAAGTAAATCCCAAGTGAACACATGCTCCATCCAATCTAAAGCTAATGCGCTTGATGAGAACATCTTCATGAGAAGATTGCCTTCAGCCGTGAAAGCATGAGGGAGGTTCAGAAGAGGCCTGTAAACAGTGGGCTGGCGAGTTGAGAGGGCTGTGGCGGAAGTCATGGCTGAGCCAGGTACCAGTGGAGAACGGGCAGTGACACTTCATTCAGGAGAACACGAGCGAGTTGGCTATTGGCGAGCTTGGAAGTTCTGCCTGCACTATGGTCCTGCCAACCGGATTTATCTCCCCCAGGAAGAGCGGAGAACCAGAGGGCTCCTTTGAGGACCAACACTATCTTACATGTCTGCCCAGCTTGTAGCCAATACTGAGTGTTCAGTGAATGCATGCGGGGCCAGGAATTATAGCAGATTGATGTACACACTGTAGTTTGGAGGAGGGCCTGATGATAGTGGTTTACCATATCAGGATTAAAGAGTTATTTTCTTCTTAATCTGGGAGTTTTATCTCTGAAGAGGGCTAACTAGAAAAGGTTGTAAATGAGCACAGCAGTAATAGCACCTTCTGAACAGCTCACTCTGTGCCAGTTACTGTTCCTTGCAATTGACAGATATTAATA
Organism: Cephalophus harveyi; assembly: GCA_006410635.1. Taxonomy (NCBI): domain Eukaryota; kingdom Metazoa; phylum Chordata; class Mammalia; order Artiodactyla; family Bovidae; genus Cephalophus; species Cephalophus harveyi. Next base: position 387,314 of record SJYT01083135.1, read on the forward strand.
CATTAAGTTTTTCAACAATCCTCTGGCAGGTGCTTTAATTCCCATCCCCTGTTACAAATGCAGAGCTAGGAAAGTGGCAGCCTGGGCTTTCTAGTCCAGACAAAGTGCTTTTAGAGCTCATACCTTAATCACAATCACAGTATTACTCCTTAGGAGCTTCCCAGGTGGCTCAGTGGTAAAGAATCCACCTGCCAATGCAGGAGACGCAGGAGAAGAAGGTTCGATCCCTGGGTCAGGAAGATCCCCTGGAGAAGGAAATGGCAACCCACTCCAGTATTCTTGTCTGGGAAATTCCAGGGACAGAGAAGCCTGGACGGCTATGGTCCACAGTGTCTCAAAGAGTCAGACACAACTTAGTTACTAAACAAACAAACTTCTTACCTCCCAAGGTACGGTAACAATTTTTATTTCTTTAAAAAAATATAATGTTAATGCTTTACATATGATGCTTAAGAGCTTTCAGAATTTTTTTTCACCTCATTTTGAGGTAAGCTTTTGGCGAGGGGGGAATGTTAAAGGGAAGAAATACGATTTTGACAATCATTCCAACCATATTCCCAAATCTCTTATATTATTCCATTGCTCTCTTTAAGAAAATAGTTTCTTGTCAGCATCTCAAGAATATAATAATAAAGACAGATTTAACCTAAGTAGAAGTCCATTTTAGTTAGGCTAACTGAAAAATTGTTTTGCCAAATGGTGTTCATTAAGCCTTTTTTGAACAGCATTCATTTTTTAATTGAAAGCTGATTTTTTTAATTGAATGAAATATTCTTTAAATTCTATAGTACTTTACAGTTTTCAAATGTGTCACACACGTCTTCATTTCCATAACTCTTCATTTCACACACATCTTCAATTCCAGAACTCTTTTTTACCCCAGCCCTGTCTTGCCCCTCCCCACTTTCCTGTCCCCACTGGTAACCACTAGTTTATCCTCTACAGCTGTGAGTCTGCTTCCAGCCACTCGGCATGCAGGCTCTTAGTTCCCCGACTAGGGATTGAACCCATGTCCTCTGTAGTGAAAGCACGGAGTCTTACCCTCTGGACTGCCAGGGAATTCCCTCTTTTTTTTTTAAATTCACCAGTTTGTTGTATTTTTAGATTTCACTTAAAAGTGGTGATATACAGTATTTATCTTTCTCTGTCTGATTTATTTCACTTAGCATAATACCCTCCAAGTTTATTCATGTTGCTGCAAAAGGCAAAGTTTCACTTTTTTATGGCTGAGTAGTATTTCTGTCTCTGTGTGTGTGTGTGTATGCATCTGCGTGCGTGTGTACATACCTTATCTTCTTTATCCGTTCATCTGATGATAGACATTTAGGTTGCTTCCTTGGCAATTGTAAATAATGTTGCTGTGAACATTGGGGTGCATATATCTTTTCAAATTAGTGTTGTTGCTTTTATCAGATATATACCCAGAAGTGGAATTGCTGGGTCATATGGTATGAACACTTTTCATTTTTAAAGTCCTTGCTGAGTAGACACTGGCAAGAAAGTCCAAAAACGAATGTGATGTGACCTTTGCATTAAAGGCCCTTACAGGTTCATGAGGCAGCAGATGATAGGTGAGCCTACAACCAGCCCTGGAATTCATAGAGTTATTGAATACTTTGGACATCACATAAACCAATCCTTTCCGTGTACCATAAGTTACCAAGGCTCAGAGAAGGTTACTGTCTTGCCCAATGTTACCAGGGGCAAGCTGAGACTTGAACCCAGGTCTGTGCACACTTGGGCTTCCTGGGTGGCGCTAGTGGTAAAGAACCCACCTGCCAATGCAGAGGACGTGAGAGGCAAGTGTTCAAACCTTGGGTCGGGAAGATCCCCTGGAGAAGGCCTAGCAACCCATTCTGGTATTCTTGCCTGAAGAATCCCATGGACAGAGGAGCCTAGCAGGCTACAGTCCATGGAGTTGCAAAGTGTGGCACACGACTGAAGCAGCTTAGCACGCTGTGCACACTTCAGTGCTCTTTCCAGCCACAGTGCTGCCTTCGGTGAGATGTGGGTGACCTTTGCTTTTCCTGGTGCAGTCAGAGAATTCTGCCTTCACCTGTGGGGTTTACTAAGAGGCTTTTGAGGGTTTTACAGTTCATTTGGACAGTTTGTTCTTTTATCTTACAGGTGAATAACAGAGTGGTGCACCGTGACTTTAATCTGTATAACAAACCAATAAAAATATCGCTGGTAATGGAGTCAACTTTAACAAAATTTGTATACTTTTGACACAAGGATGATTCAAAAAACAAGGACTGCTTTGCAACACAGTTTCTAAAGAGCTATGAGCATTTGTAGCATTGTACTAATGGTTACCATTTTGCATTATTCTTGGCACTGATTTTCTTCAGTTTGTTTTGTATCTATATGTATATAATTTTTCTAAGATTTAAGTCTGCTTACTTGATACTTGTGAGTCTTCTTTTCTTTTTTTTTAAGATCACTGTTTTTTGAAAAAACACTTTCCTGAACTGTTATCAAAACATGGGCATCCACCTCCATCTGTGTACTGTTTTTATCCCGCGTTTCTCTGGCTGATTACCCCACCCTCCGCACCCTCAGTTTGGTGCTGGTGTTACGGCTTATTTTCTTGGTTTAGTCAAGAGTTGCTGGGTGTGGTCTTGTCCTCTTATTTCCCCAGACTGTTGTCTGTAGCCAGTCTGATCTCTTGGAATCCATAAGCCATTCTCAGGTCTTAACCTGGATCACTCTGGGCCTTGATGTGTTTACTTTGCACCTGCTTCCCACCTTCCTCCTTGCTCCTTATACCTTTGAGCTGCTATTTTCTCCACTTGGAACCCTCTATTCCACCCCACATAGGTAAGTACTTGCCATCCTTTAGAATTTGGTTCAAGCATCACTTACACAGGGAGGCTTCCCATTGCCCCTCTGTTAGGTCAGCCTCTTCTAAGTGCTCAGAGACCCTCTGCTTCTCTCCTGTAGCATTGAAATGACTCTCTAGTGCCTGTTTTCTCTCTCTCTCCAGTTTAGTCATGAGCTCCAAGAGGCAGAGGCTGTGTATCTCATTCATGGCTGTATCCTAGCTTCCGTCTGCACCTTAGGACACAGAGAAGCCATGCAGTGAACATTTTAGTGAGTGACTGATCCCTGTGTTTTAATTTTTTTACCCATTCCGCAGACCTGGCCTCTTGCATATCTAGCCACCTGCCATTCATCCCCACGTACATGCATGTCTCATGGCTGCTTTTACTCAACAAGTTGGAAGTTAACCTGAGTTTCCCCAAAATCCTTTCATAAAACGCATCCCATTGTTCATAATCCTTTGACTCCCCACTGCCTGCAGGATATACCCCCCCAAGTCCCCTAGGAGAATATTGCAAGTCTTTCTCTGTCAGGCTCAATCTTCACTACTCATGTCCTGCCTGTTTGCCCTGGTAATTCGCCCTCTGTTAATAATCCTGTCTCACAGAATCGGGCTTGTGAATTTAGTGGCAGTGGATGAACTCTCCTGGATATGTCATCGTATCGAGTTCAGTCTCTCCTTTCAGTCTGAAATGCCCTTCCATTCTGTGTGCTTCCCTTCTACTGTGTATTCTTCAGGGTGCAACTTGGGTCCCATCCCACAATAAAACTGTATGTATACTAATGTTTTTAGAGTAACAAACTGTGGACTGAGCATGAATTTTTGTATTCGAACTTTTGTTGTAACTCTGGACTGCTTCTGGACTTCGGTTTCCTCATCTGTATGAAAGGAGGTTTGGCTCAGCAGACCCTGAGAACTCACCTCGCTGGACTTCAGTGAAATTGGACTGCTTCGTGAACTTGCCTCTGAACACCCTGCAGGTGGGACTGTTGCCAAACCTAAGGGTTCAAGCTGGCAGTTGCATAAGACCGTTGGGCCTATGTGAGGATGCAGGTGGTTAGTGAGAATCCTCTGAAGATTGAGAGCCAAATGAACTGAAGCAATCTGGAATCTCCAGGCCTATCTCCATTTCAGAGATCATCGTGTCCATTTTAGGTAATGTGATTTCTAAAGTATAAATATATGTGATTTAATTTTTAAGCATTTGCGTTCTGATACTTGATATGTAGCTTTGGTTTTGTATAGAGCATTAAAATGTCTCCGGTTCATAAAACATGACCATCTGGTGAGCCTTCTCTATTCACTTGGGTGTTGGAGGACTTCTAGGTACAGAGGCTTGTTTCAGGGAGGCAGCATCAGCTGAAATATCCACAGCTGTTATTTCCTGGGAGAGGTTAGGTTGTTCAGAATCACAATTAGCATGTAGCAAAGCTGGGATTTCAATGCATGAATAATATCAGAGATGAAATGCCAAATGACAGAGAAAAGTTTTAAGACAGTGTTTTTGATGGATGGAAGGGACCATTCCATTACCACTGAACTGATGGAATGAGGGCTTTGGGACAACAGAGGGAAAAGTTATTTTGGAACCCTGCTCAGACCACTCCAGGCAAGTTAGGGTCATAGAGAGAACTGTAGGACAACTAGGTACCAGACAAACAGATAAAGAGGAGAAAGGAGGAATTCGGGTTACAAAGGTAGGTGGCCTAAGATGAACTTGATGCCTGGGGCCAGCTAACTACCCCATAATTCTCTCAGCTTCAAATCAGTACAGAATCTCCTAGCCATCCAATGTCATGTGAAATATAACCATCCCCCTGCCCCCCACCAAACAGTCCCTGGCACAATTTTATGTTTGAAAAAAAAAAATTGAAGCCCAGTTTTTATTATTTTTTAAATACAGACCCAAGGAACCAAAGTTTGCCCCAAAAAAGGCTGAGATTTTTATTTTAAATGTGTACGAATAAAAAAATAGTGGAGTAACTTGAGCAGAGGACCAGGAGGCTGAAGCGGGAAGGAGGACACTTGGCTGGGGAGCTACCACAGTTTGACAAGTGCCCCCTAGGCTGAGGGCTCCTCACTCTGGCTTACTATTACCATAGTTCGTTTTCACCTTTGAAGATAGCTCACTTCCTTGACGCAAATTTTCATCATGCTTAGCACTTCTCAAGGACAGAGTTGTTTTGTGGGAAAAAAAGTATTTTGTGGAGAAACAAAACCTAAACATAATTACAGCACAATTTCCCAGTTGTTAGAATGCAAGTATTTTGGAGATTCTACGGTGCACTGGGAAGGGAGCTGAGATCGTCTGGGAGTGTCCTAAAGACCCTCCAGGAAAGTCCTGCAGTGACTGAAAACTGTCCCTAAAAGCCAGCCTTTCAAGTTTCCCCCCTTTTTGTCTACAGATACTTGCACCAGTTTCTAAGGATGCTTAAAGCCACAATTAAGTTTATTCCTTTGCTTGTATGTCAGCTCTTCTTTTAAATGCTGCGTTTGTTTTATTTCAATTTAAAAACCTCTGTTCCTCAAAGAAAATTTCAAAAAATACTCAAAGAGGCCAAGAACCTACCCACTTCTCTACTTGCATATCCGTAGTTTCCACCCTGGGTGCACGTTAAAATTATCTAAATTCTTTCGGTATAGCGTTAGGCGTATGTTTAAAACCTCTCCAAGCGATTCTAAGTGCAACCAGACTTCAAGCCTACTGTATAACAATCTGGCTACCGGTTATTTCTTTACAGTCGTTTAATACCTAGGGCTTCAAATTTTCAAAACGATCGCCCTCATCCTGTAACTCCTTTTTGAATCATAGAATGTATTTTAATTCTTTTTAATGGCTGCATGGCATTGGGCGGAAAATATATTAACTAATAATTGCTATCACAATTTTTTTTCTACGAAAAAAATTCTCATGCCTTCCATTCGTGTAGTCTTCATTTTATTTTTTTTTTTTAAACGGGAAACTTCCCATTAACAGAACTCTTTAAAAATCTGAATTAGACACTGCTAACTTGTCCTCCAAAAACCGCAAAGTAACTTCTCCAGTTTTTGTTCATCCAACAGAGGTTTGTTCAGTGCTTTCCCACAAAAGAAAAATGCAGTTTAAATAAGGAACCCGCTCAAGCGCATAGGCACAGAAAGCTGGGTGAGAGCGCCAATCCCAAAGGGCAGAGCATCAATCCCTTGCCGGCCTTTCCGTACCGCAATCAACCCTCCAACTTCCGCCATTCGCTGGCGTCCGCGCTAGCGCCGTAGCCCGTCTTCCGGAGGAAGGCCCGCCCCCAGGATGCACGCCTTCATCGCGCTTCCGCTGAGCTTTCGTTGTTATTGGCTGGATGCGGACTATATAAAGACGTCATTTCCGCCCGCCCGTCCTTTCGGCGCTACCCAGAGAGGGGTCCATACGGCGTTGTCCTGAGTGAGTTGCTTTTGGGGGTGCCAGTGGCTCCCAGGGTAAAGAGGACAAGCTTCCTGTTCAAAGGAAGGTGTGGGGAGGACCTGGGGTGAAAGCTCGCAGACTGAGTGCGTTAGTCTCTGACAAGGCGCTCTATCGCTCAGACTGGCGGCCTACACGTGGCCGGGCCCGGGCCCGGACGTTCCCAATAGGCCTCGGGAGCGGGCAGAGGTTGCGCTCCCGCCGCGGAGGCCCCGGGCCGGGGTGCGGGTGGCCGGGGCTTGCAGAGAGACCACCCTACACTGCGCGCTAGTTTTGACTCAAATCCCTACTCTCGGTTGTTAATTCCCGAGGTTTATGCTCCAGTTTTCTCCATCTATTTGAGTTGGCCCCTCTTCCTTGTTCGTGGTGTTCAGGAGTTAAGGTTCTTGACGAGGTTTTTGTTACCGGAAAGATCAAACCTCACGTTTCTTTTCTCTCAGTTCAAAATAACTTGGACAAGGAATGCAAAAAAAGTCATAACAGACTAAGGTGTGGAGAGAAAGAAATTTAGTAACTAACAGACGCGAAAGTGCACTCGGTGAAGAAAGCAGTGAGAGGCGCACCGAGCGCTTTTCAGACACACACCCCCCCCCATTTCACTTTGATTACTCTAATAGGTGGTTTTTATGGGAGGTTTCTTGATTAGGGGCGAAGTACACTTTGTTGAAATTGGATGGGATCTTGATTGCACCTGGTTCTGGAAGGCACCGCACATGCTCTCTAAGAGCCATTTTCCTCCAAGAGCGCCCTTCCCGAGAGGTTGAAGAGCAGTCACCTGCAGCTAGTATGCTCCACCAGGCCCTGTGGATCTGAGGGCAGGGGTTTCTATTCAGGTGTGACGAGCTTTAATCAAAATCTAATTTATGTTCCTGTTGTAAATGCTATACTTTACACTTCATGGTCACATTAAGTGCAGAAAAAAGGGGTAGGAGTTGCTTATCTGCGTTTGAGGAGATTGTCCTTGATCTGGCCTTGTTTTTCTCATTTTAAAGAAAGCTAGTAATCTTAGAAGTAATGCCGAAGGTACCATCTTCAATCTGCTTGAAAATACGCCTATTTACATCACCGTTTGTCACCTTCTGAATATTCTCAGACACGGCTGCTCTTTAACATCTAACTTCTCTGTACCTTGAGTATTAAAAAGTCTCAATTCACTGTTTCCATTTAGTTACCTGGGTGTTTTGTCTGTCTCCACACTCTTTCAGCAGGTTTTGATTTTCCAAGGTGTTGCATAGGTCTGTTAATGTTCTGTCCTGTCCACTAGACTGACCCCACTGGCTGACACTGTAGGAGGTGTGGTCTGTGGTTAAGATTTAAACATTAAGTCACCTCACTCCCAAGAGTAGAATGTATCATCCCGCTTGAGTCCCTGGAGTTTAAAGGACTTTGGTTAACTATTGTTTTTCAGATTCCCATCGTAACTTAAAGGGAAGCTTTCACAATGTCCGGAGCCCTTGATGTCCTGCAAATGAAGGAGGAGGATGTCCTCAAATTCCTTGCAGCAGGAACCCACTTAGGTGGCACCAACCTTGACTTCCAGATGGAACAGTACATCTACAAAAGGAAAAGCGATGGTCAGTCATTGCTTCAGTGCTCTTTGCTTGGTCATTCCAGCTGTAAGAACAAGTTTTGACCCTACTCTTCTGGTACTGAGTTGAAGTGCTTTGTGAAATTTGAGCCTTAGAGGGCTCTCACCAAGTAACTGATGAAAATAGATATTTAGATTGGTAAGAAGCTTTTAAAGTATTAAGTGATCTGGTTGTTTCTAAAGGAAAAATTCTGAACTCCAGTGGAAGAGTGAAAACTGGTAGGTTATGTGTCGTGGGTTGGGCCTTGAATAAGCACAATGTAAAGATAAGGAGAAAGTTTATTAGCTTGAAGTGAAGTCGCTCAGTCATGTCTGACTCTTTGTGACCCCATGGACTGTAGCCTACCATGCTTCTCTGTCCATGGGATTTTCCAAGCAAGAGTACTGAAGTGGGTTGCCATTTTCTTCTCCAGAAGATCTTCCCAGCCCAGGGACTGAACCTGGGTCTCCAGCATTGCAGGCAGACGCTTTACCATAGCTTAGTTTCTAATAATTTATCTCCCAGAGTGCCTTATAATTTGTAGCTACCAATACGGGTTTGTAAAGCTGATTTTTGAATTGGGAACAAGCATTTTGGTTTTCATTGATGTATCAGGAAAAGTAAGGTAGCTTTTGATGAGACTGGAATGCATTAAGTTGTTCAGCTGAGATGGAAGCACTAAAGGATTTACACCTGTGAGTGGCAAGGTTTACAGGAGTTCGCGATAAATTTGACATGGTAGATGACAAGAGGAAAATAATGATAGGCCACAAATAAGAGCTACTTGCATTCTGCATGGAAGGCTTGAGAGTGGGTTAACACAGGAGGATGAGAAATGAAAAGATGCATTTTGCACATTATTAAAGCTCAGAGTGGAGGCCAGTCTTGGCCAATGAACTGCTGAGTGTCGGAAGTGTGCTATATTAATGGCAGGATTTTCGCTAACACCAGTAGAGCTTGCCTCTATGACTGGAGTTTGATAGTACTCGCTGCCACACGACTTCATGTTTTTAGAAGAACATTACCTTACAAAACTTTGTCCGGTCTTAAGAAAACCTTGTGTCTCCGCTTAGGCATCTACATCATAAATCTGAAGAGGACCTGGGAGAAGCTTCTGTTGGCCGCTCGGGCCATTGTCGCCATTGAAAACCCAGCTGATGTCAGTGTCATATCCTCCAGGAATACTGGCCAGGTTTGTGGAACAGTATGCTTGGTTTTTGCTACGAAAGCCTACCGATGTTTTGAGATGTATAGAAAAGCAGTAACAAACCCCAGAATTTGTTCAAAAAACATTTGAAACTGGGCTGAGTTAGAGGAATTCCCAAAATCAAAAGATTGTCACCGTATTTGTCACTTCATATCTGACACTTAAAATTCATGTATCATTGTGTATTTTCCTGAGCCGCTGAATTTCTAGAAAAGAAAAAGTGGCTCACTGCCATTTTCAGCAGTGAGCTTTGAAGGTTTAAAATGAAATATTGGACTTCCCTGGTGGTCCAGTGGTGAGAATCTGCCTGGTAATGCAGGGGACATGGCTTCAATCCTTGGTCTTGGAAGATTCCACATGCCCCAGGGCAGTAAGCCCACTCAGGACCAAGTACTGAAGCCCCCACCCTCTAGGGTCTCTGCTCTACAGCAGGCGAAGCCACCATAAATAGAGGAAGCCCACGCACACCAAGGAAGACACTGCACCCAAAGTTTAATTACATTCAGGTTTCGTTTCTTTAAAAAAAAAAACTGAAATACTGAGTTTAAAAGTTAGAATTAAATGCCAGTTTTTCAGGAATGGGTTCTGTCTTTTGTGAAAGAGATTCACCACACTCTGTCACATCAGCAAGAGTAAGAATATTTGCCAGATTAAGTGAATAAAAATAGCTTAATAAACATTGTCTTTTTTTCCCCTTGATTTTTTGAAACTTCCTGTAGGACACCACTCCATTCCCACTGATACCTGCAATCTTTTCTCCACACCCCATCCAGCGTTGTTTGTACACATTTTGATGATGGCCATTTTGAGTAGTGAGAACCAGTTTCTCAGTATGAGAGAAATTTACCAGTTGCTATTGGCAAGCTGAAATTCTGCCTTAAATGAGTTTATTTTCAGTTACTCGCCTCAGACATTTGCTGATGGCAGGCTCTTGAAGGCTTAGTCATGGCTATGGTTTGAAAGTTGCTATTGCAGGAAACGGCCACAAGGTGGCAGGATTCTCTGCTCAAGTTGGTTTACTGGAGGCAACCACAGCCTTACTTAACTCCTATTTCTGGGTTGAAAGTTAAAAGTGAAAGATGCCAGAAGAAACACTCAAAAGCCTGTCTGTTGTTACTTTTATTTTTATTGGAGTCGGGTGGATTTGCACTTGGGTGTTGGGTGTAGGCGTACAGCATCTTGTCTAGTAACCCTGTATGCTTGGCTCTGCAGTTCTCTTCCCGTATAGGGGATAAGAGCGTTCAGTCGAGCTCCTGTGCTCTTCGGGAGGTTGTTGGTGATGAATTCAGCATGTGATTCCACCTATAAGTCACATAATGGCCTTTGGAGTCTCTGACTCGGTTTACTTAGTATGATCCTCACTAGTTTCATCCCTGCTTGCTGCCAACGGCATTTATTAAGTTCACCTTTTCTGGCTGTGTAATATTCCGTTGTCCCTAGCTACCATTTTTCTTTACCAATTCTTGTGTGGTTGGGCATATTGGCTCCTTGCCTCTTTGGGCTTGTATAAATAGCAGCACTGCGGTGAACTTTGGGCTGCATGTGTCTTTGTGAATTCTGGTTTCTTCCTGGTAGACACCCAAGAGTGGGTAGCTCTGTTTTTACATTATTAAAGAAACCCTGTAGTGGCTGTTTCCAATTTACATTCCCACCAGTAGAATAGGAATGGGTATTTTTCTCCACACCCTGTCCAGCATTTGTTGTTTGTAGATGTTTTGGTGATGGCTGTTCTGACTGGTGCTATCTTGATTCCTTGGCTTCCCTGGTGGCTCAGATGATAAAGAATCTGCCTCCAGTGTAGGAGACTCGGGTTAAATCCCTGGGTTGGGAAGATCTCTTGAAGAAGGGTATGGCTCCCTATTCCAGTATTCTTGGCCTGGAGAATTCTGTGGACAGTGGAGCCTGGTGGGCTACAGGCCATGGGGTCCCAAAGAATCAGACACAACTGAGGTTTTTTGGGCTGATGCCTCAGTGTAGTTTTGATTTGCACGTCTCTAGAAATGAGCGTACTGAGCCTCTTTCAGTGTGCTGCTTCTAAATACAGTGTGAGGGAGATTTACCATCAAAATTGGCATTCTGAGACTGGCACTTCATGATTGCACCTCCCTCCTGTTGTCCCAGGCATTTCCTGATGACCCCTGTCATTTACCCAGGCAGGCACTGTGACTGTTAACGCCCGAGGCCCTGGTTTGAGGGTCACTTGCCCAACACGGCCACAAGGTGACAGGATTTCTACTTGGGCAACTCCTGTTCCTGGGTTGAAAATGAAAGTGGTAGTTGACAGAATGAGCACCCAAAGCCTTATGTCTTTATTTTTCTAGTGTAATTTTTATTCTTTATTGGAATAAAGTTTTTCTTAATAACTTTTTTTTTAACCTTATTTTTAAAATGAAAATGATCAGTGATAAGAGGTGCTGTTCACAAAGAGGATAGACATCGGAAACCATTAGAAGCCTAAGAACAAAGAAAGCAAAACTAAAAAATAATAAAGGGAAAAAATAATCATATAGTGAAACATTAGTATTTTTCTGAGAATATCAAGTGCAGAAAAAGAACAATTGGAGCAATTTGAATGTTCATGTCATTAATAATTTAATTAGAATAGATTTATATTAAGTTATAGTAATTTTATATCCTAAAATTTATTTAAAATTTTGTATTTTACATGTTGCTATTAGATGTCCACAGAACATTTGGAAAAACTGGCTAAAAGATAAACATTACTAAGTTTCAGAAGTAAAATGTATTTTTGTGTTTCAGTTATTCATGTACACATATTATTTTTCAAATTGTTTTCCATAATAGGTTATTACAAGATAGTGACTTTAGTTCCCTTACTGCTATACAGTAAGCCTTTGTTGCTTCTTGCATATCTATTTTCTAAGTCAAGTGGAATCAAAATGTCATACGTTGCTTTAGTTAGGCAGAAATTCATAAGTCTTCTAAAATATATATATTATGCACATTATTTATATTATACAAAAGCTTTACTACTGCTGCTGCTGCTGCTAAGTCACTTCAGTCGTGTCAGACTCTGCAACCCCATAGACGGCAGCCCATCAGGCACTACGCTTCATAAATGCTTGAGAAAGAACATTAAGCTAAAAAGAGTTGGAGAAATTGGAAACCATAAACTAAATGAAATGGGAACACTGCATATGAAATAGAAAAAGGGAAACAAACTAGGTAATAGTAAGAGATCCTTACATATAGTCCAGTTGTTTTTAAACATTAGACACATATCTGGAGCACGGGCAAACAAAAAGCAATAACTGGGCATTTGTACTCAATTCTGATTTGCATCTGGATTTTAAGAAGTGATGACAGGTTTTTCTATTAAATGGTAGTTTTGGTGGTACAGAATTCTGTTACTTTTCTGTTGGCTAGTCATGATACAATGGTATTGAGTAATAGCTACATAATCGCAGTAGTGAAAGATATCTATCAGTTTTCACAATCAAAAAATAAAAGATAATTACAATCATAAGCCACAATGAGAATATGATTAACTTAATATAAAATAATTACATACAGTTTAGGGGGGTCAAGCAGAGTGATGTGGTAAGTGGAAGTGGATTCATGCGCATGTTTTCATTTGCTCAGCCGGTCTGTGTCTTCTGGTGCATTTAATCCATACATTTCAGGTAGTGTATGATCCTATTACTGTTTGAATAGTTTCAGGTTTATTTTCTGTAGGTTTTTCCTTCTCTTGTGTTTCCTGTCTGGAGAAATTCCTTTAGCATTTGTTGTAAAGCTGGTTTGGAGGTGCTGAATTCGCTTTAACTTTCTGCTTGTCTGGAAAGCTTTTGGTTTCTCTATCAACTCTGAGGGAGAGTCTTGCTGGGTAGAGTATTCTTGGTTGTAGGCTCTTCCCTTTCATCACTTCAGATATGTCATGCCATTCCCTCTGGCTTGTTTCCCCTGAGAAATCAGGTGGTGGTCTGGTGGGAGTTCCCTTGCCACGTTGTTTGTTGTTTTTATCTTCTCTGTGTTTAAGGTTTGCCAGTTTGATTGCTATGTGTCCTTGTGTGTTCCTCCTTGGGTTTATCCTACCTGGGACTCTGCCTCCTGGACTTGATTGACTATTTACTTTTCCATTTTAGGGAAGTTTTCAGCTATTATCTCTTCAGGTGTTTCCTCAGGTCCTTCCTCTCTCCTTCGGGGCCCCTGTAATGGGAACGTTGGTGTGTTTAATGCTGGCTCATAGATCACGTAGGCTGTCCTCCTTTCTGTGCAGTCTTTTTCCTCCCGCATTCTGTCCTGTGGCAGTGATCTCCACCGACCCACCCGTTCTTCCGCCTCTGCTGTTGCTCCTTCCGGTGTATTATTTGTCTGTCTGTCTGTCTAGGTCTTTGGTAAACAGTTCTTGCATCTTTTCAATCTTTGCTTCCATTCTTTTCCCAAGATCCTGCATCTGCACTATCGTTTTGAATTCTTTTTCTGGAAAGTTGCCTGTCTCCACTTCATTTGCTTGTTTTTCTGGGGTTTTATGTTGTCTCTTCATCTGGGACATAACCTTCTGCTTTTTCATGCTGACTGACTGTCTGTAATGTGATCTTGTTTTCATCGCTGTGGGCCTGTGCTTCTCTGGCCTCTGATGGAGGAGGCTGTGACTTCTGTAGACTTCTGATGGAAGGGACTGGTGGTGGGAAAGACTAGGTCTTGCTCTGGTGGCAGGGCCTTGGTTAGTAAAGTTTTAATCCAGTTATCTGCTGATGGGGGCTCCCAAGGATTGTGCTCTCTCCCTGGTAGCTTTTTGGCCTGAGAACACCCAGCCTTGGGTTGCAGGCTCAGTGGTCAGGTTAGCGGCAACCTCCTAGAGGCTTTACGTCAAGGAAAGACCTTGCCAGGCTGGTGCCCCCATCCCTGTGAGCCTCTGTGGGCCCACACCTCCACAGGAGGCCCTCCAACAAGAGCCGGCTGCTCTGGTTCCGTCTGCTATGGGGTCACTGCACCTCTCCCCTGAGTCTTAGTGCACACAAGGTTTTGTTTCTGCCCTCCAAGACTGTGGAAGTCCTATAATCAAATCCCACTGGTCTGCAAGGTCAGATTCTCTGGGGATTGCCAGTCCCTTTATTGGATACCCAGGCTGGGAAGCCAGATGTGAGGTTCAGTGGGAGAACTTTGGTATTAATTGTTCTCTAGTCTGAGTCACCCACCCAGCTGGTGTGGGATTTGGTTTTATTGTGATTGTGCCCCTCCTACCATCTGCCACTTCGCTGCAGCTTCTTTGCCTTTGGATGTGGGGTATCTTTTTGGTAGGTTCCAGCATCCTCCTGTTGCTGGTTCCGCAACAGCTAGTTGTGATTTTGGTGCTCTTTCAGGAGGAGATGAGCGCGTGTCTTTCTACTCCGCTTTCTTGAACCATGAAGTCAAGTTGATAGGCAATGCAGTGTTCGTGGTAGGTGTTGTATTAGTGTGAGTCTGTTAATCCCAAACTCCTCATTTGTCCTTTCCCCGATGGTAAGCATAAGTTTGGCTTTTAATTCTACGAGGGAGTTTGTCCCTGGTAAACTCATGCTACCAACTTTGATTCCATCTATAAGGCATTGGAACAGCAGGATGAGCACAGCCCTTAGAAGGCAGCCATTGCTGTGCCTCATTACTCCACCTCCTGGTTACTAAGCAACGGGTCTTACACAGCCATTGGTGGGTACCTCAGTAGGCCCCACCCACAAGCAGTTGTCAATGGGGGCCCATTAGGGAAGCAGTTCAGCCAGGGGTCAGTAGTGTGTGGTCATTGTGTGGACCATGAGGCAGATTCAGGCCTTCTTATGGAGCCCCTCTGACTCACCCAGCCTTGGGCTGGCGAGTAAGCGGGAGGGCCCAGGGGACAGACTGGGGACTGCGTCCTGCTGGGCTCCAGAGCCTTCACTAAGGCCCTCCACTAGCTTTGGCCCTAGCCCTGAGGCAGCAGCGACCTCTCCCTCATCCCTGTTTCTGTGACCTAACAGCAGCAGCCCCTGCCTGGGTAGCAGTCTGTGGGACCTAGACCTCCCTGAGCTTTGGCGGGGCCTGAGGACACTGAGGGCCAGTTGGATCAGGTGCCTGGCTCCCTCGGGGATGGCAGCTGGGGGGTGTGGGGGCCTGGCCCTGAAGGAGCTGCCAACTGGGATTTGCCGCCTCAGCCAGGGCTGGGGCCTTGCTCTTTCTTGTCAAGACAAAGAATAATGTTCATTTGATAGAAATTTATAGGAACATTGTTACCTCCCATGACCAGACCTCGAAAACAAAGGACCTGACATCAGGAAGTTTGCAACAACTAACCACACCCCTCCCTCACCTTTTGCTTTTGCCGAAAGCTTTCAGTAACTTTAGGTGCTCTTAGGGCATGCGCCATCCATCTCCTTGTATGAACCTGTAATAAGCCTTCTCTGTTCCAAGCTAAATGATTATGATTGGTCTCACTTGGCGTCGGGCAGACAGGCTTGTGATTCAGTAACAAGATGATGTTGGCCTTTTGTGTCTGACTCGTTCATTTAGTATGATCCTCACTGGGTTCATCCAGGCTTGCTGCCAGTGGCATTTATTAAATTCTCATCTCTGGTTGAGTAATAAATACTCCATTGTCCCTGGCTACCATTTCTTTCTCCTTTACCTTTCTGCTGTGGGTGGCATTTTGGCTGCTTCCCTCTTTCGGCTTGTGTAAATAGCACTGCAGTGAATTCGGGGGTGCGTGTGTCTTTGAATTCTGGTTTCTTCCTGGTAAGACACCCAGGAGTGGGGTGGCAGGGTCTAGGGAAGCTCTGTTTCTGCTTTACTAAGGAACCCTCGGTTTACAATCCCACAAACTTTAATCCACTCCCTGTCCAGCATTTATTATTTGTAAATGTAGGTGGTGGCCATTCTGACTGGTGTTAACTGATTTCTCAGTGTAGCTTTGATTTGCATGTCTCTACAAATTAGCAATATTGAGCCTCTCTTTGTGTGTTTCTTTTAAACACAGTGTGAGTGAGATTAAACTGTTGAAATTGGCCTCCTGAGACTCTGCTGCTTTTTTTCCCCAATTACCCACCCCAGACACTTCCTGATGGCAGGTGTCATTTACAGCCCTGCAGGGCCTGTGAATACTGAGTGCCCAGGGCCTGGTTTCAAGGTTGGTGTTGGCCTGAAATGGCCACATGGTGGCAGGATTTTGTGGAAGTGCCAGAAGAAACACTCCAGATCTCCTTTCACATCACAGCTTGTTTTTAATTTTCTAAGTTTTTTTTTGTTTGTAATGCTTATGTGTTCATTTGTTTGGTTGCATTGCCCTGGTTCTCAGTTGCAGTCCCCAGGGTCTTTGACCCTTGTGGCACCGTGGGGTATCTTAGACGTAGCATGTGGGATCCAGTCCCGTGACCAGGGACGTTTCTGAGTTTTATTTTTATTGGAATAAAGTTGGTTTCCAACGCTGTGCTTGTTGTAGGTGTACAAGGTCGTGTTCAGTTACGTGTGTGTTACCATCTTCAGACCTGTTTGCATGGGATTAACATATATACTAATATATATGAAACTGGTAGGCAACGAGGCCTACTGTATAGCCTGGGAACTCTCCCTGTGCTGTCTGGTAGGTCTTGTTGCCTACCAGTTTTATATATATTAGTGTGTATATGTTAATCCCAAACGGTGGCTTTGGCCCTAGGCCTCAGCTGTAGTTTCAGTCCCCCTGTTTGGTGGCAACCTGGTGGTGTCTGCTGCTGGGTTCAGGGAGGCCGAGGTTGCCCTGGCGACCCCGCCTCTCCTCGCGCCACTCAACAGCAGCACTCCCGCCGGCAGCACGGCTGCTCTCCGTCCCCTCGAGAGTGTTCGCCCGCTGTCGCCGCCAGTCGTCTTGCCTGGCCTCCTCTAAGGCAGCACTCAGCCCTCCCCTGGCCTAGCGGGCACACGCCTCGGGCTGCAGGGTGCGGCGCGGTGGCGCAGACCGTCTGCCTGGGTCTCTGTCCTGCCGGCACAAACCAGTACTGAGCTTCAGAACCTCCCTTTTTGTTCCAGTTAATATCCCTGCCAGTGCGGGAATGTTTGGGGTAGCGGGAAATGTTCCTCTTTTTCACTATCTCCCAAGAGAACTACTGGGAGCCCGCCCCACTTCTTTTTTTGCCTTCTTCAGCCCTGTTCCGTGGAGCTCTTGCCTGCCCTTTGAGTTGTTCCTAGGTGTTCTGTTATACGAACAAACGTACATTTATACAAATACATAACAGTGTTGGTGGAAGGGGGTGAATTCTTCTCAATTCTCATTTTACTCAATTGTCCTGATTAGGCCTCCTTGAAAGAGGTGTTTTAACTGGGCTTTATTCCCCTTGGGGCTGGCTTAATCACTGGAATTCTCTGGTGAGACACATGGTTGATGGTTTTAATTACTGCTGTAGAATGAGCCCAGTGACCAGTCTGTGCTTCCATCAGGGAAAATTTACTACCTAGATTACAGAAGTGCTCTGCTGGCTAGATTCTACATGGTATGTTTGCATTTTGTTAGTCTTAGGAGGAATTTGGACGTACAGGAGTCACTAGCCCGTTACTCGTAAGTGGTACTTGAACCAGGCTGGTTTGCTGTGGAACCAGAAGTGAGGGTGTAGTAAATAAGCATCAGCTAACCTGAGGGAAGAACATCCCAGCAGAGGGCCTGGGTGTGGGGCCATGCTTAGCGTGTTTTTCTTTTTGTTCTGATTCTGTTTCCAGGCAATAAGTGGAAGATGGAGAACAATCTGCCTACAATGCAGGAGACCTGGGGTTGATCCCTGGGTCAGGAAGATCCCCGGGAAAAGGGGATGGCAGCTCACTGAGTATTCTTGCCTGGAGAATCCCACAGAGCATAGCGGGCTAGGACATAGGGTCGCAGAGAGTCACAACTGGGTGACTAACACTTTGATTTTTCATAGGACGATTAAATACTAGCTGTTTTGAGGAATGCTTTGGGGGAGTTTCCTGCTAGATAGCTTGCTTGGTGACATTGGGAACCTTGGTGGTGGTCCATTTATCATTGCAGGGCTCCTGCGGCACCGTCTCTGGGGCACTTGCTAACTCTTTGTTGCTGCTTCCAGCGAGCTGTGCTGAAGTTTGCTGCTGCCACTGGAGCCACTCCTATCGCTGGCCGCTTCACTCCGGGAACCTTCACTAACCAGATCCAGGCCGCATTCAGGGAGCCAAGGCTTCTGGTGGTCACCGATCCC
Organism: Cephalophus harveyi; assembly: GCA_006410635.1. Taxonomy (NCBI): domain Eukaryota; kingdom Metazoa; phylum Chordata; class Mammalia; order Artiodactyla; family Bovidae; genus Cephalophus; species Cephalophus harveyi. Next base: position 405,498 of record SJYT01083135.1, read on the forward strand.
AGGGCTGACCACCAGCCCCTCACGGAAGCTTCCTATGTTAACCTGCCAACCATTGCCCTGTGCAACACAGACTCTCCTCTGCGCTACGTGGACATCGCAATCCCGTGCAACAACAAGGTAACCCTCCATGACTGAACTGGCGCCGGCCTGTCCGTGCTCCGCCCGCGGGCCTTCCTCTGCACATTGTTAGAGCTTGGAGTTGAGGCCGCTGGCCGGTGAACTCACAAGTGTAGGTAGTGTGCTACACGAGGGGCAAGTTTTTCGCTAACACCACAAGGGTCTCTGGCCCAATGAGTGGAGTTGGATAGTAATACTTGCTACAAAAGTATGATTTTAAGGAGAGGTGAAAACATTTTTTAAAAAGCCTGTTTTTTTCTCAATATTCGTAACTCTTTTCTTAGTCATGTATCGTGCTCTGAGATCCTAAAAAGGTGGGTTATCTGTGATTCAAAGTGGTTGTCACCGATCTCAAACCTGGCTACGCATAACGGGACAGAGGTTTTCTTTTATTTCTACCAGTATTCAGGCACTGACCCCATTTTGTTGTGTAGAGTGGAGTCTTAATTAAACCCCATGATTCTGGTGGCAGACAAGATTAAGAACTAGAGATAGAGAACAATCTTAGTGCAAACTTATGTTTTTAATCCAATTAAAAGTACAGTTTTAAGTGTTGGTTTCTGCTGTACTATAAACACTTTCAAGCTAACAAGTCTGATCACTTGGTACCAAGGGACCTAGATGATGAGGGGACTGGTCAGGTGGAGTGGGGGCTGCTTATTATTGTTTGGGGTTTGCCAAGTGTCACTTTAACCTGGCGCTCTTGCAGGGAGCACACTCAGTGGGTCTGATGTGGTGGATGCTTGCCCGGGAAGTCCTGCGCATGCGTGGCACCATCTCCCGAGAACACCCGTGGGAGGTCATGCCGGACCTCTACTTCTACAGAGATCCTGAGGAGGTGAGCTTCGTCCACAGAGGCTTGTTTTCACTCCCATAAGTACATACTGGATACTTGTTACTGCCAAGAACAGAAAAACTAATCTGTCAATGCATATAAACTAAAAAATACTTTCCTAAACTAGATTGAAAAGGAAGAGCAGGCAGCAGCTGAGAAGGCCGTGACCAAGGAGGAGTTTCAGGGTGAATGGACGGCTCCAGCCCCAGAGTTCACGGCCGCCCAGCCCGAGGTGGCCGACTGGTCCGAAGGCGTGCAGGTGCCTTCCGTGCCCATTCAGCAGTTCCCCACTGGTACGTATCAGGATCCAAGGGCATCCAGCTGGTGGTTTAGAACTGCTCTTCTCAGTCTGACGTATCTGTCGGAATAAAAGCGGATTGGAGCGGTGGGGTTACAAAAGTAATCTGGGGATGTGGCTGATGGCCGTCTTGTATTTTCTCAACAGAAGACTGGAGTGCTCAGCCTTCCACTGAAGACTGGTCTGCAGCCCCCACCGCCCAGGCCACGGAATGGGTAGGGACCACCACTGAGTGGTCGTAGCTGCTCTTCCAAACACTTGCAGAGCTTCCACCAAAATGGAGATTTGGTTGATGGAAAATAAACTGTTTCTAAAAATTCTGTTCATTTATTTCAGTCTATGGGACAGACACACCTGGCATGAAAGCCTTGCTCAGCCTAGTGTGTGGCTCTGGGGGCAAGAGATGTTTCCGGGCCTAGGTGTCCTCAGGAGAGGATAATATTCATGGGGCTGATTCAGAGCAGCTGGTCCCGAGTCTGGGCATGAGGCCAGTGCTCATTCTATCACTCTGTCGTTCCTTAGTGTATAATTTTAAAATAGTTTTAAATATGTCATGCATATAGTTGATCTAATAGACATACCTGTGTATTCTTGGAGAATAAAGGTCAAGTTAAAGCTTCTGAAGCCAACTGAATAGGTTACCAAGTAGAAGGTGCCAGGATTGGGAAGCTGTTCTCACTGCTGGTTCCTGGAGTCATGAGCTCTGCTCCTGTCATCCTCTGAAAAAGGTAAAGTGAGTAAATCAATCAAAATGCTCCATTTGCTTTAAGCAGCGTAGAGATGGCATCATGTTTGCTGTGGCTTGCTTGTTTCCATGTTTCAGCCATTACCAGCAGCGCTACTCTGAGCCTTGTTTACAGATCCTGGTGCACGGAAATGTCCTCACTCTAGCTTCACCGTCACCAGAAAAATCCTCTGAGAGAGCAGCCACAGTCTAGCACTTGCTCTAGAAAGTGCTCTCCTTCCTTCACAGCTCGAAACTGCTGCCTCAGAAATGCAGGGTCTGATTTGGCCTCCTCGTCCCACTGCCCTTCTGCGTCTGCTACTAAGGCCAGCGCCACACGGTCCGTCCTCTTTACTAGGGTTTCTACTCCACTGCGGCACCAGGTAGGGCAGCCCTCTTTGCTGCTGTCTAGGTTATTAACTGCTGAGTCCTCTACATTATCATATGCATTTTACCCTAGTGCAGTCGCATCACATCGCCCAATGGGACTGTATTGACTCTAATCTAGCACAGAATTGCTTCACAGCATTGAGTTTTTGAGTATTATCTTTTCCAAAGAGGTTTGTATGTCTTTGGTAGTGTCCATTCACCCTTCTTACTAACAGGTTCCTGGATTGTGAGCTGGGTGTAAGCTGAGAAACTTAGATATAATTAATATCTGAGGCATCAGTTTCTCAGCAAAGTCCTGTGAGAAAAAGCAACTTGAGGTAAATCTAGGCAGCCTGTAGAGAAGTGGAAGAACAGCATTCTGCTATTCCAGTAGAACATTCTGTCTGAGCTGCGGTGCACTCAGCCAGACGTTTCCGTATGACCAAGTCACGCAGCTATGGGCTGTGCATCTGAAGAGGCAGGCTGAAATAGAAAACATTTTATCTTCGAAAAGCTAACAGAAAAGGGTTGGGTAGGATTAAATGTGTTTTACAAACGTACCATAAAGATTTTGGTAACCATACCTTCTATGAAGACCTGTCCACTGGCTGGTCAGCTGACTTCGTGCATGCTCAGTTGTGTCCAGCTCTGTAACCCCGTGGACAGTAGCCCTCCAGGCTCCTCTGGCTGTGGGATTTCGCAGGCAAGAGTACTGGTGGGTTGCCATGCCTTCCTCCAGGGGATCTTCCTGACACAAATTGAACCTGTCCCTGGTATTTCCTGTATTGGCAGGTGGATTCTTTAGCACTAGCGCCACCTGGGAAGCTAAATTGGTACATCATGGCATTATTTAGTAACCATCCCTAGCACCCTCCTAAAGTGAAAAGAAAGTGAAAGTCAGTCATGTCTAACTCTTTGCAACCCCATGGACTATAGAGTCCATGGAATTCTCCAGGCCAGAATACTGGAGTAGGTAGCCTTTCCCTTCTCCAGGGGATCTTCCCAACCCAGGGCTCCTGCATTGCAGGCAGATTCTTTACCAGCTGAGCCACAAGGAAAGCCCAGGACCCTCTTAGGGGTATATCAAAAGACCCATGCACACAAGCATTAGGACATGTGGACAGAAGGCTCCTGTGCTACTGGTGGGAATGTAAACTGATAACGTCTGCTGTATATAACACTGCAGAGGTTTCAGTTTATCCCAGTCCTGGGTGTCCACAGAAAATGAAAAGAGACGTGTCCCACCATTCAGTGCAACACTATATTTACATAAGCCAAAGGAGGAAGCAGCCACAATATCCATGGACAGAAGAACGGTAAGAAATGGTGCCTAGATACAGTGGAACATTACTCAGGATGAAATAATGCCATTGGCAGCACCCTGGATGGACCTAGAGAGGATCAGAGTAAATGAGCTGAGAGATCAGTATCAAAAGGAGTTTCAAAAAGAGTTCAGATCATAAGTAGGATCTGAACAGTGGTGGTAATGAACTAGTTCACCAAGGAGAAACTTAGAGAAACACACTTTTGGTTACCATAGGGTAAACCAGGAGTTTAGGATTAACATACACAAGCCTGGCATGCTACAGTCCATGGGGTGCAAAGAGTTGGACATAATTTAGCAAGTGAACAAAAACATTGAATACATATGAAGTTGATAATAAGAACCTGTGTACCATAGGGAACTTGACTCAACATTCAGCCTACGTGGAGAGGGAACCTGAGGAGGAAGTGATAATATGTATAAATGGACAAGATGGTGTACATACACAACCAACACCATAAAGTGACAACTCCATTTAAAATAAGGAAATAGTAATGAGACAAGGTTTGGGGTGTTGCCTTTCTCCCTAGGAACTGGTCTCTAGAGGAACCAGCTGAGGCTAGGAAGAAATCCTGCCCCCTTGTGGCTGTTGTGGGTAGCAGCAACTTTTAAAAACCCGTACCCTGAACACTTACTATTCACAGGGCCTCTCCAGGGCTGTAAATGACACCTGCCCTTTTGATCAGAAAAGTGGCAAAAGAAAAATTTCAAATGGGGCAGTGTCAGGAAGCCAGTTTCAACAGGGAAGTTTCCCTCTCACTTTTTGCTGCTGCTGCTGCTAAGTCGTTTCAGTCGTGTCCGACTGCGATCCCATAGATGGCAGCCAACCAGGCTCCCCCGTCCCTGGGATTCTCCAGGCAAGAACACTGGAGTGGCTTGCCATTTCCTTGTCCAATGCATGAAAGTGGTCACTCAGCCGTGTCCGACTCTTTGCAACCCTATGGACTGCAGCCTACCAGGCTCCTCTGTCCATGGGATTTTCCAGGCAAGAGAACTGGAGTGGGGTGCCATCTCACTTTTTAATTTTTATTAAACTTTATTTTGTATTGGGATATAGCTGATTAACAATGTTACAGTTTCAGGTAAAAGGTGAAGGGACTCAGCCATATATATACACGTGTCCATTCTCCTACAAACTCCCATTCAGGCTGCAGCATAATCCTGACCAGAGTTCCCTGAGCTATACAGGGCCATTCCAAACTGTAACTGTCCCTTACCCGCAGTCCTCCCCCTGGCAACCGTGAGTTCATTTTCTATCCCTGCCTTTAGAAGAAGCATGTGAAAAAGGGCTCCACATCAGTAATTATCAGGGACATGCAAATCAAAACTGCAACCAGGAATCACCTTGCCAGAGGGGCCATCATCAAACTGTCTACAAACAGGACTTAACTGGTGGCGCAGTGGATAAGAACCCACCTGTCCCACCTACAGGGGGACACAGGTTCAATTCCTGGTCCATGAAGAGTCTATACGCTACAGCGCCAACTAAGCCTCTACACACCACAGCTGAGCCTGTGCTCTAGAGCTTGCGAGCACACCTACTGAGGCCCGAGGGCCTGTGTGCCCCAAGAGAAGTCACAGCGATGAGAAGCTGTGCACCACAACTAAGGGCAGCCCCCACTCTACACCTAGAGCAAAGCCCGTGCACCGCAGAGAAGACCCAGCACAGCCAAAAGAGGCCTGCAAGCAATGAATGCTGGAGAGGACGTGGGCAAAGGAAGTCTACGCTGTTTCTGGGAATGTAAACTGTTGACAGTCCACGGAGAGCACACTAGAGCTCTAGAAAGAGAGCTACCCTGTGATCTATCCGTTCCACTCCTGGGTGTCAACAGGAAGAAAAGCAGAATCCAGAAAGACACATGCAACGCACCACTCAGCGCAGCACTAATTTACACAGGCCAAAAGAGGGACGCAACCACCGTGTCCACAAGCAGAAGAATGGTACCTAGGCATAACGGATATTGCTCAGGCAGAAAGGAGAGTGAGCTAATGCCACTGGCAGCACCCTGGATGCGTCTAGAGAGGATCACAGTAGGTCAACTGAGTTGAAAAGACCAGAATCATATCATTTATAAGAGATCTGATCATTGGTTAATGATCAGTAATGAACTACTTTACCAAGGAGAAACTCACTTGCAGAATTAAAGCACAAACTTCTGGTTATCCTAGGGGAAAGAATAAAATAGAAGTCTGGGTGTAACATACACAAATACATATATAAATTGATAAAAAGGACCTCCTGTATAGCATAGGGAACCTCACTCAATAATTTGTAATAACCTATAAGGGAAAAAAATCAGTAAAGGAACAGAAATTTACGTATAACTGATAACTATACACCTGAATCTAAACTGATATTGAAACTATTTCAATGAGGAAAAAAAAAAAAAACTTGCTGCAGGATACTGACGAGAAAGCTAAAGCAAAGGTTCTTGAGGGGAATAGACCCCCTATAGGAAAAAAGTCACTAGTAAGTTTCCCTTTTTTTTTTTTTTTGGTAGCTTTTTTCTTTTGGTCAACCTCTGCCCCTCCCTAGCAGGACAGCCAAAATATGGGTAGAATCCAGGGGCTGTTCCAAGTTGAAGATGAAGAACTAGTTTGAAGCAATTTAACTAAAATCACTTGTAACATTGGCAGTGGTCTCAGAGAAAGAAAGAATTGCGTTTCCTGTGCTTGTCCTCACAGCTGTAAGGACTGTCCAGCTAGTTATTCCAGTTAATTGGTGTAAGGACTTGAGATTGTTCAAAGACAAGGGACCAACCACCGTGGACAGCTTATGGTGGGTTTACAATGACTCTTTTTGTCCTCTTCCTTCTCAAGGAACAGGAACAATGCTGTTAGAGTTCGCATTTCACACCCCCAAATTCCTCTTTTGGTCCCTTTTGTGAGCTTAGGGAGTCCAATAAAACTGAAGAAGAAGGGCATCTGTCTGGATAACTGTCCCTTAAGTACTACCAAATACCTTCAAACACCAAAGAAATCTCAAGTCCAAGTCATCATTAGAAAAAAGACATTGCTAGACCAAGTCGCTTTGTGGGATACTTAATATTCAAAGGAAAAAATAACGTAACTTGAAGGAATCGGGTAGCAAATTCTGTCATCTGGAAACAGGCCTGGGACAAGTAGGATTAAGGCAGTTGGTTTGGGGCCATGTATGGGGGATTTCAAGTGGCCATCACAACGAGGCCTTCATGATTTTATTTTCCTTGCTTATTTTTATGCATTTGTCTATTTTAACTGTGGGTTTAAGAAACTGCCTTGTTGTACCTCCATGGTGACCAATTCTTAGTAGTAGAAGGCATAGCCTTTGTCCAGGTCTTTGTTGGAAAAGCTTTTGGTGAAAGTGGACATGTCTAGCTAATCAGACTGACCTTGAGAAACCTTGCCTAGGAGTTGGGTTTAGGGGCTTAGGACATCTCAGGACCCTCAGAGGCTCATGTTATCCCTTCATTCCAAGTCACGGAGGTCACACCGTGTTCTGGCCGTAAGCACACAGCCTGTGGGCAAAGACTGGCTGAGCAGCAGGCAAAGCCTTTTGAGCACTCACCCTGTCTGTGGTGCAAAGAGCTTATGTTGGGTGAAAGCAGTGAGCAGTAGGCTTGTAGGCAGCTGTTTACAGGAAACCACCCTCAACAGACAGTCCCTCTTCCTGTTTCTTTAGCAAAGCTCTACAGGAACCTTTAAGTCGGGAATCCCCATGCTCTACTCATCTCCAGCCCAAGCACACCTTTCAGATCTTAATCTCACAACACCTGGCCTAAGAAATCAAGAATAAGTAACCAGATCTCTTTGCCAGCTTCCCCTTCAGTAATCTGAATGAACTATGTGAATAAGATAACACCTACAGGTGGGATTCCCTGGCAGTCCAGTGGTTAGGACTTTGCTCTCACTCCAAGGACCCAGGGTCACATCCCTGGTCAGGGAACTGAGATTCTGCCAAGATGTGCTAATATGCGGTCATCTACTAAGGGCATTCCTCTCTCACTAGGGTCACGATTCAGTTCCGCTTTGGGTACTTCCAAGTGGGCTTCAGGTACAGAAATCTTCCCTGTACAGAGGGGTGCGGTCTCTCTAGTTACAGGAGTCTGAGAAAGCCAGCTGACTCGTCATGTGCATAACCCCCCCATGTGAGGTGACAGCAAAGGAAACCGCCTGTCCTGGGAGCGGCTCCTGGACTGAGTTGGGGGCCCTTCCAGGTCTTAGGCCAGACCAAGTCCCAGGACTACAGCAGATGACACGGGGTTTCTAGATGATGCCTGTACGGAGAGGCACTCCCGAGTCCCGGTTTTGGGAACTGGGGCTGGATGGGAACAGAAGTGGTAGTTATGCTGGCACAGTGGCCAGAGCAGCTCGGACCGCTGGCTCAGCTGGAGGAGTGAAAGTGTGGAGCGACGTGTCCTCACTCTCCTTCCCTTCCGTATTTTCCCTCGTGTCACTTGCACAGAGAGTTCACCTCTAACCATTAAAAGGATGCCTTTTTGCCTTGGTGTCAACCAACCAGGGGGATAATGCAATTGAAAAGAAACTTGACTACTATGTGACATACAGCAATTTGAGATCAAAAGAAATGATGTAATTTACCAGGATAAAACTTGATTTGGAGGTAAATGGAGAAAGAGTACCAAACAAAAACGAAAAATCCGAAGGACAGACGGAATCCTAAAGAAACCCTCAAGTTTGGTCTCGGGGTTTTGCATATCCCAATGACAAACACGGCACACAGGGCCCCAAGGTAATCCTGCCTAAACCCCTCGTGGAGATCCTAATGGACGCTCTGGCCACGCAGGGGTACAATAAAATATCATCGTCCTCTCACAGTTTAGGAATAGCTGAAGCATTCACCATATTTAAAGCCGGAAATTCAAGACAGACAAAACACAAATGCTAGCATCCAAACAAATGAAAGAACTGGCTCACAGATTGGATAAAAGTCCAACAACCCTCCCCTGTCTCCAACAGGGCCCCCCAACTTGACTATTCCAGAGAAAATGCCCGAAACAGTAAATAAAGTTCCCAGCTATAAGCACTGGAGCCACTTACCCTATTGAATCGAGCCCGTTAGCTCCCGGATGTCGAATCCCTGCTCCAGTTGCTAAGTGCTGCGGCAGCCGGTGCTGCTTTCGGGAATTTTGAAGGGAAGATCCTCAGGACGAGTGGTTCCTGCAGCTGCTAGGGCCCTACCTGAAAATCCCCAACCAGGGCCAGCTAGTCACCAGCTGGTTCCAAGTGCAAGCTTGTTCTGCTCTCCGCAGGACAGGCCATAAGTTGAGAGACAGGCTGTCAGGGCAAGGAATGGCGACTTTAGTAGGAAAGCCAGCACCCCATGAAGATGGTGGACTTGTGTCCTGAGTTGGAACTTAGGCTTCCTTTAACTGACAGGGAATGAATCAAACGTTTCTTGGTTCCTGTCAGCCTTCACAGAGGCTGTGTTACTTTCTTCCCGCCTGCAATCATTCATAGATGGATCTGGTCAAGACAGTTCCTGTGTGCTAAACAAAGGTATTTTAGCTTAATGCTTGTTATCTGGGAGGCAGGGTTCCCAGAGAAGGGCCAGATGTCCCAGCTTATAGGCAACATCTGTTTCTCGATTAACTTGTATAGAATACAAAGGTTTCTCCCCGTTACACAGGAACTGGGGAAGGAAGGACGCTGCAACTGTGGATGTGTGAATAGAACTGTTGAAATGTGTCCAGTGGGCCAGTGCGCTCAGATGCGTCCGACTCTGCGAACCTGTGGACTTAGCCCACCAGGCTCCTCTGTCCGTGGGATTTTCCAGGCAAGATCACTGGAGTGCATTGCCATTTTCTCCTCCAGTACAGAGGGACTTGCCAAGTTGGAGATTCCCCCCCTGCACTCTCAAAGATTACCAGGACTATTTCCAAGAGATTCTCCAACTGAGTCTGAGGCAAGGGATCTCTGTGAAAGTTTTTGGGAAACACTTCTTTAGAAACCCTAGTGAGATTCCTCCAGGCTTGCTGTCTAGAGTGACAAGGTCAGGAAAAGAAATGGGGGTGGGAACTGGAGAGAACAAAGGAATCAGTATAGCATGTAAGTCATCTGTTGCTCGGTAACAACCTATTTCAAATCAACAACCCATTTAGTGTTGGGTGGTTCTTTTCATAGGCTCAGCCGACCTAGGATGAATTTACTCACGCGTCGGGGGTCGGGCCGGTGGGCCGGATGATTCAAGGTGGCCTCTCAGCCACCCTTTGAGGGCTCTGGGCCACAGTCATCTGTCAGAACAGTCAGGGTTTATGCACACCCAGGCAGGTTCCGGGAGTAACAAACAATTCTCAAGCTTCCTCTTGCAACACTTTTGGTATCTTATTAGCCAAAATAAATCCCCTGTTCAAGCCCAGCCTCAGGAAGTGAGAGTTCCCCGAGAGTGTGGATACAGGAAGGCATGGGCAAACATAGGCCCTGAAGTCTACCTCGTGGAGGAATGGGAAGAAGCAAAAGGCAGCTCATATAAAGTAAAAATAAATAGGAGGTTCCCAAGACCGGGTGAGGCAGGGGATCTCGGCCCTGCCTTCAGGAGCAAAGAGTGCGGCCAAGGCAGCTGGACAGCTCCTCTGGAGTGACTGAGTGGAGAAAGAGCTCTGGGACCTTCAGGCTGGAAGCCCTCTGCCCCACTAGAACCTCTAAAACTGGAGCCTGTGCTCAAAAAGATCTGGGAAGAGCCAGAGTAAGACGGGGCACTGGGTCCAGTCCAGGATCCCTCGCGGCTCCCGCGGGCACAGGGCTGAGGCGGCAGGGGTCTCCCGGCTCTCAGCAGGCGCGGCCCCGGGCTTGGGGGCCGGCTGAGCCCCCTGCGGGCCTGACTCTCCTAGGGACGGTGCAGGGGCCTCGGTCTCCTGCACACACCGGACCTGCTCTTCGCTGGGGGGGCGCCCTTGTCGCGCTGCTTGCAGATGGCAGGGCGGATGCTCAGGGGCGCCCTGGCTGTTGCTCATCGCCTGGCCTTGGCCCCTCTGTGGCTGGCAGGCTGGCAGACTCGGTTGGATTCCCCGACTTCAGGTCCTGGCACTGGTGGGAGGGTGTCGCCAGGCTCCTTGGCATTGGGCCCCAACTCCTGGTTCCATTGGCCTCAGCTCCCTACCCGGGACTCAGGCAGATCCTCTCTGGTAACTGTCTGAGACTCCAACGGCCTCAGCCAACGCCCAACGGCCCCAGCAAGTCAAAAATGGCCCCAGCCAATCCCCAAGGGCCCCAGCCAACCCCTAACAGCTCCAGCCAATCCCCAAGGACTCAAGCCAACCGCGCAATGGCTCCAGCCAATCCCCAACGGCTCCAGCCAATCCCCAACGGCTCCAGCCAACCCCAACGACCTTAGCCAATCCCCAGCGGCCCCAGGAAGTCAACAACATCCCCAGCCAATCAACAAGGGCCCCAGCCAATCTCCATAGGCTCCAGCCAAACGCTAAGGCCTACATCCAGCCCCCGGAGGCCCCCAGTGACTCTGGATTTGGGCTTTATTCTTCTCCCCCTGGTGGGGTGGGTGCTGATACTGGGTGGGCTGCCTAGAGGAGGCAGTGTTTAGTGGGGCTGGAAACTGACAAAGGAAGATGGTCTTCAGGGTGTCCTGTGCTGAGGATAAGGGCGGCATGATGTCCTGGAGAGCTGCCTGGAGAAGGTCCTGACTTTGAAAGCCTTTCTGGTTGCCTACTGTGCTGCTGGACCTTAGAAGGAGAGGAAAGGGCGGAGAGAGACACCCCTGGATAGAAAAGTATAGAGGCAACATCGTGAGGCCTTCATGGCCGGAAGAAGAGAGCTGAGGGGTGCCATCAGACGTGTGGTGTGGAGGGACATTCTGGGGACACTGGGGGCAAAAACAACATTCTCAGGCAAGTCAGGGACTGGAAGTTGGCTGGCGATTGTGTGGGTGACCTAGGTGGGGGCAGGGGGAACACGACCTGGGCTAGGGATGGCTCTTAGGGTGGAGAATGGCTGACATTTTTTTAAAGCTATAGACAAGTATGAATATATGTGACAGACTAGTCATTCTGATGGGGGAGGGACTGGAAAGACATCCTAGTACTTGGCTGTTCCCCTGCCCTTAACTGAGATGGAGAGGCAGGGGTGAAGGAAGTCGGGGTGTGCTGGGGAGAAGGGGTGTGCCCAGGCCAACTGGCGAGATGAATCGTTTGTGAACAGATAACCTAGGCCCAGACAAGATTCACAGGGAGAGGTGCGCTGTGTGGACAGGGCATCAGAGAGGGCCTGGGTTCATTGACATAAATATGGAGCCAGGCAACTGGATGAGATCTGAGAGGAGTGAGCTCCCAGGGCCAGGTAGAGGGGGAGAAACTGGGTAGGAGTCTCAGGAGGTCAGGGGAGGGAAAATGAAGAAAATCCAAGGTACCGTTGTCTTAAAGTCTGATGGAAAAAAAAAAAAATCAAGTTTGGAACGAACATTTGGCAACATTCATGGAAATTCAATGTGATTATGTTTTTCTGGTACCTACCAGGAAATAGGAGGCATGTGATGGCAGAGTGGAGCAGTGGGCAGCAGTCTACTCCTGCCGGCAATAGGAGTGCGTGGTGCAGACTTTAAAGTCACCTCACTTAAAGCCTGCTAATAGCACCATGAGAAAGAAATTCTGAAAGTCCTTGATAAACTCTTTCTTTCCACTATTCCTGACCGCTGCTATACAGCCCTCCAGCTTGAGCTGGCACTGGGTAAAGCATTATTGCAGCGTTGTTTATAATAGAGGAACTTGGGGGGGACCCTTCATGTCCACCCATAGGACAAAGGCAGAATCATAGATGATACCTTCATGTGATGACACAGGACATCCAGCAGTTAAAAGGAATTCACACACCTGTACATCTGAATAGGTCCTGAAAACACTGCTGACAAAGCTGAAAGTGCGTGAGTATATTCATCCCGCCCCTATTAGGAGGAAATACCTCGTGTATTAACGAGCAAGCATACAGATCTAAAAGTGTAGGGAACAGATTGGAGGTCTGCCCTGTAGCAGTTAGAATTAAGAAGGACCCCAGGGTTTGGAGTGGTATTAAAGAGAACTTGAATTTGGAGTTTTGCTTTTTTTTTTTTTTTTTAAAGGCAAATGTAAAGTTATTGGTATAATTTAAAGTGATAAAACTGAAAGTTTTTTTTAAGTACTTAATGAATAGAGGCCTAAGCCTCCCTACTCCACTGTTTAGAAAGTACACTGTTTAGAAAGTACTCGTTTTTCCCTTTGTCTTCAGCTCACTGTGGGGACGCAGCTGAGACACAGGGCCTCCACGGGCACTCTTCTCTGACCTCGAGTCCCACCCACCCATGAAAACGCTCCGCTGCTTTTCAGACCTCCCCTCAGCCCTGCTGTTTCTGGGGACCCTAAGCAGAGAGTGAGAGGGGCCCTGGTGTCATTTGGAAACGACTGCTGGGGGAGGGTTCGCTTCCTGGGAGGGTGGTGGGGTGTAACTCAGCCTTTCAGATGGACCTAGTACATGGGTAGGAAGCCAAGGTCAAACTCGAGTGGCCCAGCCCTGCAGGGCGGGCGCAGCCAGCTTGCCTCCCCGGTGCTGGGCTCTGTAAGAAGGCACGCTGCCTGCCTCGCCCCAGTGAACCTCTCCGGTCAACTGCCCAAGCTCTCAGGCCCAGATGGTCAGACTCAGGCGGGCTGAGGTAGGACTCACAGGGATTTGGGAACTTCGGGGCCTTTCTGCTCTGCTTGGATTTACTGTTTTAAAGAGGTTTTTTTTATTGCCCTTTTAAATGTTAAGTTTTCCTCCTGGCAATGACTTGTGAGCAATATGGTCAGTTTCTTTAGTCCTCATCTACTTTCTGGAATTTGTGTTGAATCAGTATGTTGCCAGCAATGGCTCCCTCTCCAGTCCAGTCCCTGCAGCGGGATTTGGGCTCCTTGATGACAGCCCCTCTGTCCACATGGGGATCCCCAGTGACCAGTGCAAAAGGCTGAGTTTTTTATGTTCTATAGCCAGGAAAAAAGGGATAGAGGGAAAAGCTTCATGATTATAAACTTACCCTAGAACCTCCCTCCTGTCCTTCCAGAGCCTAGCCTGCACCCCCCAGCTGTTCTTTCCCTTGCCTGGTTCTCTGGTTGGACTCCACACTCAAGGAAGCAGGAAGTCCAGGCCTGAGATCGGAGGCCCCCACGCTGGAAGAGGCGTCTGCCGTCTCTGGTTGCCCTCTGCTCACCCACAGGCCTTTGGGAGGGAGTGTGCGTGTGTTTGTCTAAACGTGTGTATGTGTGTTTGTCGGAGCAGCTGCCCTGGTGAGGCTGGTGTGCCCAGCAGGAAAAAAAAAATAAAAGGAAAAGGGCCTCCAATTAGCTGAGGGGCCGAGGATCTCAGATCTGGATGTAACAGGAACCCCCGGAGGGGAAGTTTATCAAAATAGGAAAAAACTTTAACCAGTGGTAATAAAAGATCTCACTGGCAAATAGAGATCACTTAAATTCACAATTACCAAAAACAGTTCAGGATTTTAAGAAAACTTTGTTCTCTTAGAGAACCAGATTCAGGTTTTAAACCACTTACATTTCACATTCATTTTCTTAATGAAATTCAATCCTATCTCAGCCAATGCTGAACATGCGCAAAGCTCGGTGTTATTCCCCCACAAACCTTCCACAGTTTTCTGGGTCCATATTAATCTGGCCTGCACTTTCCTTTCAGAAAGAACCAGCTCAAGGACATCGTCCCCTTTAACAAAATGCATTTTCATTCCTCATACCTTAGCCTGGCACTGGGCGCTCCAGCAGAGGAACTTGTGGGAACACCTTCGTCTCCATCCAAAGGGGGAAGGCAGAATCACAGATAAAACCTGCATGTGATGATACAGGACATCCAGCCCTTAAAAGGAATTCACACACCTCTACATCTGAATAGATCCTAAAGACACTGCTGAAAAACCCGGAAGTGTATGAGTATGTTCATACTGACCCCTCCTAATACCTCACACGTACTAAGGAATAAACATACACACCTCAGAGGAATGAAAACGCGAGATCTGCTCTGTAGCAGGTACTACCGAGAAGGACTTGATTTGGGCCCTGGAACTGGGAATGGTGATAAAGAGGACTTGAAGTTAACAAAAAAAAAGACAAATATAAAGTTAATGGTATTATTAACTGATATAACTGAAAGTAAACAATTTTTTCTAAGAGATATGATGAATAATGGCCTAAGCCTCTTTACTCCACTGTTTAGAAAGTATATTATTTTATCCTCTCTTCTATTGTCCTGTGCCTTTATCTTGTGGATAATTGCAAATTCATACCAATCAGGTATTGTTAACAACAAGCAGAAGTGATAAGTTCTGAAATATTTGAAAGCTGGGGTTCATTGCACCAAAAAGAAAATCCATAAAATATTTTTTATGCTTATTAAATGAGGGTGGGTGTATTTTAGATAGTCTGCTAACTTCTGGATTGCTGGATTTTGTAATAATTTTTGTTAACATAATAAAGACTTTGGTTCTAGCATGACTAAAATGTGCTAGTTAGGATTTTGCTCTGAATTTTCAGGCTGGAATCTGGATTGTATAATCAAAGGCAAGTTTTTCACCTAAAGCAGTGTTGAAATGCGGAGAAGGCAATGGCACCCCACTCCAGTACTCTTGCCTGGAAAATCCCGTGGATGAAGGATCCTGGAAGGCTGCAGTCCATGGGGTCGCTGAGGGTCGGACAGGACTGAGCACTTCACTTTCACTTTTCACTTTCAGGCATTGGAGAAGGAAATGGCAACCCACTCCAGTGTTCTTGCCTGGAGAATCCCAGGGACAGGGAAGCCTTTTGGGCTGCCGTCTATGGGGTCGCACAGAGTCGGACGCGACTGAAGCGACTTGGCAGCAGCAGTAGCAGCAGTGTTGAAATGTGTTGACTAATAAAGATATCCCTCAATTGGAATTAGCCGCATTTCCTTAATCCCTTGACTCAGTATTTACAAGTTTCTCCAGCAAAGCTGTCCCTCTCCTTATCAGGGGAGGAAAAGATGAGCCTGAACGCAAATCTGACAGGGTCTGGTAAAGCAGCTCAAAGGATGGTATTTCTTCAAAAGCTTTTGCTTCTGTTTAAAGATATGAGATTTTACTCCATAATACATGGGAGTAAAATTGACACTGCATGCAAATGCATCATTTTATTCCTGAAACCCCAAATACCCCTGGAGTCCTCTTATGTTCCACCTCAATAAACACAACACGAACATATTTCAGAAACCGTGTGTGGAATCCTAATGCGTGTGTGCTCAGGCGTGCCTGACTCTTGTGACCCCGTGGACCCTACCCACCAGGCTCCTCTGTCCATGGGATTCTCCAGACAAAACACTGGAGTGGGCTGCCAGGGCCTCCTCCAGGGGATCTTCCCGACCCAAGGATCTTTACCAGGCGGATTCTTTACCACTGAGCTGCCTGGGAAGCAGTCCCCGCTGTAGAGAGAACTCAACATTTCCCTCATGGGGTGAGCACACCTTTACTGCCACAAGGAAGTAAAGGCTTTAACTGGCAGGTAGCCCCACTATTTAATATCCGCCCCAAGTAGGGCGGTAATTTAACTTCAGCAAAATGAAAATCATCATTTTTGGTCTGCCATCCTAAGTCCCTTCAGTCAGGTCCAACTCCTTGCGACCCCATGGACTGTAGCCCTCCAGGCTCCTCTGTCCTTGGGATTCTCCAGGCATGAATGCTGGAATGGGTTGCCATCTCCTCCTTCAGGGGATCTTCCTGACCTAGGGATCGAACCCACATCTCCTGTGTCTCCTGCATTGGCAGGTGGATTCTTTACCACTGAGCTACCTGGGAAGTCCCACAGAATCCTAATGTTGTTTGAGAATTTACAAAACAGAGCTTAAACATTTTATTTAAAATTGGGGATAGAAGAAACTGTCTTTTTATGTAACTTTACCTTAAACAATCCTTAACAGAGGGAGAGTTCTGCTTTTTTCTCCAGCTTCACTGAATTTGCAGGCAAGATTAGCTGGAGAATTTGAAACAGAAGCAAAATCCTATGACAATTTGTATTTTCAAAATAAAGTACCAGCTGAGCTCTTTCCTACTGCCAATTTGAATTACTGAATATCAACAACAATCACAAATGAATCATCTTGTTAACTATGAAATTACTGTTAAATTGTTAGGCATGATAACAGCACTGTGGGCAATTTAAAAAGTCATAATTTGTTAGAGAGAGAGACAGTAAATTGTACAGATTTGTGGGTGAAATAATGGTTGAGATTTGATTTTGAAACTTCTATCTTATCCTCAGTAAAAAAAAAAAGAAAAGAAAAAAGTGAATATGGGTGGGGGAGAGGGTGAGTGAGGATTAGATATAAATGAAACAAAGGCAAATGTCAAGTTAGTGAAATTAGGTAAAAAAATGAGAATGCTCCCCAATTTTGTGTATATTTAAAAGTCTTTATAATAAAGATAAATTAACAAGTTATGTTGAACATTGTACTTCACTAAAATTTACTAAGAAAAAAAAAAGATTTAACCAATATCAAATACTTAAATAAATACTGACCATAAAATATAGCTTGCACAGCAGGTTTTCTAAAATACTTTGTTTTCAACCAAAGTATTTGTTGGATCTTGGTTTTCAGTCTTGTGTGTGTCTTTTTAAATCAACCATTGCGGTTAAATAATATTCAAAATGTTAAAAATTTGGAAGAGATTAGAATCCCATGTCATAAAATGATTATGATTGTGATTTGCTCTGCTCAAGTCTGTACAAAGGCTGATGACACTTGTAATCAGAATGCAAAATCACACTGTGATTAACAAAGACACTGCACATGCAGAGAGAGGCAACAAGCGCCTTATTCGCAAGCCTGGAGGCCCTGGCTTTCAGTGTTCAGTTCTTCCAGTCGCTGGTTCCAGGAGACCAAGTCTGCAGCCTTACATGGGAGGACGTAACTGCTCTGCTTGATCCCTGGAATTAGCTATGCACTTCTTTGTAATCTCTGACTGGTCAAGCATAAAGTTATTTTTCTTTAATAATCAAAGAGAATGTTACATATTATGCAATGTAGTTTATGTATACACCAAATATAATTTTATAGTATTTGTACAAATTGGTACAATCTGCTTATATTATTTTAAAAAAGGGAATATTTCTTGAAACAAATAACAGTTGAGTGGCCGGGTTAACCCTTTCATACAGAGATGTCCCGGGTTTCAGCAAATGTTAATGGACTTGTTAGAGCAGAAGCTGCTCTTAGGAACAAGGCATCCGATTTGACAGCAATCGCTTGGCTAAACCATGCCAAACTTCAGGATGACCTGGGGCTCGGCTGGGGTAGACACAGACCCCAAGTTCCATGAGGGCCCCGTTAGGTGAAGGAAAAAAGGGCATGACTCACAGGAAGACTGTCCTGTGGTCCAGCCTTAGAATGGGTCCCACCAGGAGCAGACCCAGGCACAAGGACTCCCAAGTAAGTTACCAGGGAGGTGATGGCAGGAAGCCCCCATGTGTAGGGAAGGGACATGGGGCTGTAGCCACTGGGGACTTGGAGGCAGCACAGAACACAGAGTATCTTGGGACTCCCTGGTGCTCCAGTGGCTGAGACTCCCAATGCAAGGGGCCCAGGTTCGATACCTGGTCACGGAACTAGATCTCACATGCTGCAACTAAGAGTTCTCATGCCACAACTAAACAAACAACACAACACAAAACAACTAATCCCACATGCCACAACTAAGACTCAGTGCAGTCAAATAAGATAAAAAATAGAGCACAGTGTCTCAAAGAAGGATGATGGGGTGGGGAAATTAACAAGTTTCTTGGGTTTAATGATAATTTTGATTTGCTGAAACTTCAAACACTGAAGTTTCTGGTGCTCCATCCTTGGAGTGTTTTCAGTTCAGTTCAGTTCAGTCGCTCAGTCGTGTCCAACTCTTTGCGACCCCATGAATTGCAGCACGCCAGGCCTCCCTGTCCATCACCATCTCTCGGAGTTCACCCAAACTCTTGTCCATCGAGTTGGTGATGCCATCCAGCCATCTCATCCTCTGTCGTCCCCTTCTCCTCCTGCCCCTAATCCCTCCCAGCATCAGGGTCTTTTCCAATGAGTCAACTCTTCGCATGAGGTGGCCAAAGTACTGGAGTTTCAGCTTTAGCATCATTCCTTCCAAAGAAATCCCAGGGCTGATCTCCTTCAGAATGGACTGGTTGGATCTCCT
>SJYT01083135.1:424718-497346 GCA_006410635.1 Cephalophus harveyi
CTTTCACTTTCATCAAGAGGCTTTTGAGTTCCTCTTCACTTTCTGCCATAAGGGTGGTGTCATCTGCATAGCTGAGGTTATTGATATTTCTCCCGCCAATCTTGATTCCAGCTTGTGTTTCTTCCAGTCCAGCGTTTCTCATGATGTAATCTGCATAGAAGTTAAATAAGCAGGGTGACAATATACAGCCTTGACATATTCCTTTTCCTATTTGGAACCAGTCTGTTGTTCCATGTCCAGTTCTAACTGTTGCTTCCTGACCTGCATACAGGTTTATCAAGAGGCAGGTTAGGTGGTCTGGTATTCCCATCTCTTTCAGAATTTTCCACAGTTGATTGTGATCCACACAGTCAAAGGCTTTGGCATAGTCAATAAAGCAGAAATAGATGTTTTTTTGGAACTCTCTTGCTTTTTACATGATCCAGCGGATGTTGGCAATTTGATTTCTGGTTCCTCTGCCTTTTCTAAAACCAGCTTGAACATCAGGAAGTTCACGGTTCATGTATTGCTGAAGCCTGGCTTGGAGGATTTTAAGCATTACTTTGCTAGCGTGTGAGATGAGTGCAATTGTGCGGTAGTTTGAGCATTCTTTGGCATTGCCTTTCTTTGGGATTGGAATGAAAACTGATCTTTTCCAGTCCTGTGGCCACTGCTGAATTTTCCAAATTTGCTGGCATATTGAGTGCAGCATTTTCACAGCATCATCTTTCAGGATTTGAAATAGCTCAACTGGAATTACATCACCTCCACTAGCTTTGCTTGTAGTGATGCTTTCTAAGGTCCACTTGACTTCACATTCCAGGATGTGTTTTAATGGAGTTCAAATTCATTTACAAAAGTGATTAGGGATATTTAGTTTGATTTATGAAGTAGTTTTTCAAAGGCTCAACCTTTCCTAAAATCTGATGCTTAGCAGCAAATTTTGAATAAAAAATAAGCACATTTAAAAGGGCAGTCATCTGGGACTTGCCTGGTGATCCAGTGGCCAAGACTCCACGTTCCCAGTGCAGGGGCCTGGGTTCAATCCCTGGTCAGGGAACTAGACCCACATGCCGCAACCAAGAACTCACGTGCTACAACTAAAGATCCTGCATAGCACAAGTAAGACTTGACACAGTCAAATAAATATTGGGGGGAAAAAAGGGGCTGTCATAGGAGGTAAACTGAGCGTCACTTCACGGCATGCTCTGTAATTGCACGTCCGGTAGCTGTGCCTGTCAAACTCCCTCCATTCTAGGATGCATTTCTTTCTTAACATTCTTTTGAAGTGGACGCTGTTGCTTTCTCACATCCACAAAGATATTTCTCATGTCCACAAAAGATTTCTCTCTTTTTGTGGGGGAGAGTGTGGGAGGGTCACTGACATCATCACAGAGTTCACAGTGGCATGCAAATGCTTGTACAACTTTTATGCAAGCTACACATTCATCACCAATTCTCTGGAGAAACTGAGATTCAACACAGTTTTCTATTAAACCGTGGCTTTCATCTACTTGAACTCTTGGTCGTCAAAAACTTTATTGCAAAATGCAAAAACCACTGCCAAATAATTAAACAGTTGTAGCTTTATATCATACAAAGAAATTTAAAAAGCACTGCAGCAAAAACCATCAGACCGCTCTTTGTCACTGTGCATCTGGCTGGTACTCAAGTCCCCAGCAGAGGCAGCAGCTTGGGGTACTTCTCTCACCAGCTGAGACAAGGAGGAATTGACTGGCCCCAGCTGGTGTCTCAGCTCACTATAATTTTAGCAAGCGTCCTGAATGCTGTTCTCAACAGGGAGGCATTAGTTAAGCTGCTGTGTTTGAAAAGAGAGTTGGTTATCTGGGGTCATCTTTCAGACCTTAGCACGTCTAAGTGAGAGTCCCTTTCACTGCACGCCTGTCTCACACCCCAGCAGAAGAGGTCATGGCAGAAGCAGACGTACATGGCAGAGGCCTACTGAACTCGTCCTGGCTTATTCCAAGATGGTGATTAAAGAGAATACTTTATGGCAAAATAGAAAATGCAGATAAATGATATACCAGAAGGGACACAGGGAAAACTAGGCCTGCCCAGGCCCCTGGTGGTGTGAGTTCTCCTGTTAGGCATCCCACCCAGCTCGAGCTGCCTGTGAACCTTGGTGGAAGGAGGAAGCTGCTTTGACTAACATCTCACCATTTCTGGGCTTCCCTTGTGGCTCAGCTGGTAGAGAATCCGCCTGCAATGTGGGAGACTTGCATTCAATCCCTGTGTGGGGAAGATCCCCTGGAGAAGGGAAAGGCTACCCACTCCACCATTCTGGCCTGGAGAATTCCATCAACTGTATAGTCCACAGGGTCACAAAGAGTCAGACACGACTAAACTACTTTCACTTTCACCATTTCTGCCAGGCTGCAGTCTGGAAGAATCCCCTTCCCAAGCCAGTAAGACTAGGCACATCTTATTCCATACATTATATCACCGTCCTCCTAGCAGTGATGACTTCCCACTGTTTCCAGACTTGGCCTGGCCTCATCCCTTGTACACAGCCAGGCAGACCCAACCCATTACAGACATGTTCCCAAGATTAATGAGAACTGATCCTGAAGTAAGGGAGCTGGCCAGAACCTCTAAAGACAGACTTTTGAGGGACTTCCCTGGCCGCCCAGTGATGAAGAATCTGCCTTCAAATGCAGAGAACGCGAGTTCAAGCCCTGGAACAGGAACTAGGATCCCACATGCTGCAGGGCAACTGAGCCTGCCCACCGCGACAAAAGATGCCACAGTGAGGATCCCACATGCCCCATCTAAGACCCGACACAGCCAAAGCGAAAGAAATATTCTAAAAGACAGACTTTTGATAAACAGGACATTTGATTTTTTTCAGGGGTGACCTATTTTAGAAGACAGAAAATGCAGAATGAAGTAAGTCAGAAAGAGAAAAATACTGTATAGTAATGCATATATGTGGAATCTAGAGAAACGGTACAGATAAACCCATTTGAAAGGAGGAAACAGAGACACAGATGCAGAGAACAGCTGCACGGACACCACGCAGGGACCGGAGCGTGGAGTGAGCTGGGAGGCTGGGACCGACACGTGCGTATGCTACTATTCTGCTCTTTGTGTTTTGCATACTGTTGCTCCAGGAGGAAACCCGGGGCTCTTCAGAGTCACTGCAGAGCCTGCACAGGCCATACACATCTTTCTAGGAGGGAAAGACAATCTTGTGGCACCTCAGTCATTTTATATCAAATTCTCGAGCATCTCGGTTCAAGGAGTTTTTAGGGTTTCTATAATTTTTTTTTCACAGCACCCATAGGCCAAAAGAAATCCCTAACAGTCCTTTTCATGGGGCAGTTAGACCCAAATAACTTCATTAGAATTTATGTTCTCAAAACTAAGCAGTAATTTGAAAACACACAGAAACTGAAAAAAACAGGAATTCCCAGTGATTAGGACTCCACGCTTTCACTGCTGAGAGCCTGAGTTCGATCCCTGATCAAGGAACTAAGATCTCACAAGCTAGGGTGAAGCCAAAAAAATATTTAAAAGAGAAGGAACGAAAAAACAGTAATTAAAAAAAATATTTTTATTCTTAAGAAACTACAAGTCCCTACTAACGGGGCTGCATGTGGGAGTTGAATTGTGACAATACCATTCTCAGGTCCTGTTCCTCATGATTCTCTTGAAATACTTGCTTTTTATCAAGCGAACATCTAAAAATCCACCCTTATAAAGAAATGATATCATCTAATACAACACAGTACAGGGCATTTCCTGGCAGTCCAGCGGTTAGGACTCCACGCTTCCACTGCAGGAGGTGTGGATTCCACCTCTGGTCAGGGGACTAGAATCCCGCAAGCCTCGCAGTGCAGCCAAGATACCAAGCTTTATATACTATTGAGATGGTGAATTGTCTCAAGCTGTTGGTCCATGGATGTCGGACAGAGGTCCAGTATTGTTGAGTTTTTCTTGACATTTTAAATATTCCATGACACCCTGAGAGCCTGCTGTGCATAGAAGGGATTCCTGCAGCGTTTGGAAACCATGGGTTTTATATATACAAGTGCTGTGTGACATGTTATCTGGGACCCGGCAGTGGCTCGTTATAGCTTGTGATTTTAACCAGAATCCTGTCCAGTCAGTTTAGTTAGAAATGCCCTCCTTATCCCTGATGGTAGTTTTCCATCCATCAGCTCCTCCAATCCGCTTCTTTGGTATTAATCCCCACTTGTCCGTATTGTATTTGGAGTTGACACCGGTTTATACTGTGGTCTCTTTTCTCCTACTGCAATAGTTCCTGAGTAAAATCTGGTTTTAACACTTTAATTACTATTTAGCTTGGCTTTTCTTTAACACATCACAACACATTCTTATTCTGAATCTCTCCTTTTGCTAGAGTCTTTGCTTATTGCTACCCTGTGTCCACTCTTTCCATTTCTAATGGTAATATTTAACAAGGGGTAATACAATCAATCCATGGTTTGGGTCCAGAAAGTTGAACAGAAGAAGTGTGTCTGCTAAAGAGTGACTTTTAACACAGCAACTTGGATAAAATCCAGTCCTTTAAGCAGAGAACATAATGTACATATAGGTCACTACTAGCCAGAACACAGTCGTGACTGAGTCCAAGAGGAGAAAGAAAGAGAGAGAGACACTGGGTGTGGAACTTGGGAACACACAGAGGCTTTGTCTGAATGGCTGGTAGCTCAGTGGGTGTCGTATTCCTCTGATTACTGCTGAAAGTTGGGGACAGCTCAAAATTGGTAAGGTCCAGGTCAAAGTCTCGGAGGAGACCGATTTGCTCTGAAAATGAGGATTGAAGGTCAAACAAAGAGACACTTCAGTTTGTTTCTCTCTGATTTGATCAATTCATTATTATTTACCCTGCAATAATTTAATGGTTTTACAGTTATTTATAAAGGCCATTTTTTCAAATTTCCACAGGAAAAATAGCAGTGCCATTAATCTGAATGTCTGCCTCTAGCCTATCTTTTACAACACATACTTTGGGACATAATTTTATCAGGTACACAACTGTCTAATTGTGGAGGTGACTTCATGCACATTTAACCTGCTAGGAAGAATATGGAGACATTCCCTAGTGGCTCAGAGTTTAAAGCATCTGCCTGGAATGCAGGAGACCCAGGTTCGATACCTGGGTCGGGAAGATCCCCTGGAGAAGGAAATGGCAACCCACTCCAGTACTCTTGCCTGGAGAATCCCATGGAGGGAGGAGCCTGGTAGGCTACAGTCCATGGGGTCGCAAAGAGTTGGACATGACTGAGCGACTTCACTTTCTTTCACTTTCTTCTCTCATCAGTGTCTTTCCTAAGGTAAATTTTTCTTTAGAGATTCCCTCACTTTGTATTAACATTCAGTAATGGCCAACACAGTATTTGCTATATCCTCTTAACTCCTTTAATATCTGACTCTATGTGCTGATATCAAATAGTATTATGTTTCATTGCTAATCATTATGAATTTATTTTTAGAGTGATGAAAATGCTACATAATAAGTGACAGTGCTTTCATATCCCTGTGATTATATTCAGTTCCGTTCAGTTGCTCAGTCGTGTCTGACTCTTTGCAACCCCATGGACTGCAGCATACCAGGCTTCCCTGTCCATCACCAAATCCCAGAGCTTGCTCAAACTCACGTCCATCAAGTTGGTGATGCTATCCAACCATCTCACCTTCTGTCATCCCCTTCTCCACCGCCTTCAAGCTTTCCCAGCATCAGGATCTTTTCCAGTGAGTCAGTTCTTTGCATCAGGTGGCCAAAGTACTGAAGTTTCAACTTCAGCATCAGTCCTTCAAATGAATATTCAGGACTGATTTCCTTTAGGATTGACTGGTTGGATCTCCTTGCAGTCCAAGGGACTCTCAAGAGTCTTCTCCAACACCACAGTTCAAAAAGCATCAATTCTTCGGAGCTCAGCTTCCTTTATAGTCCAACTTTCACATCCATACATGACTGGAAAAAACATAGCTTTAACTAGATGGACCTTTGTTGGCAAAGTAATGTCTCTGCTTTTTAATATGCTGTCTAGGTTGGTCATAGCTTTTCTTCCAAGGAGCAAGTGTCTTTTAATTTCATGGTTGCAGTCACCATCTGCAGTGATTTTGGAGGCCAAGAAAATAATGTCTCTCACTGTTTCATTGTTTCCCCATCTATTTGCCATGAAGTGATGTGACCAGATGCCATGATCTTAATTTTTTGAATATTGAATTTTAAGCCAGCTTTTTCACTCTCCTCTTTCACTTTCATCAAGAAGCTCTTTAGTTCTTCTTTGCTTTCTGCCATAAGGGTGGTATCATCTGCATATCTAAGATTGTTGATATTTCTCCTGGCAATCTTGATTCCAGCTTGTGCTTCATCCAGCCCAGCATTTCTCATGATGTACTCTGCATATACGTTAAATAAGCAGGGTGACAATATACAGCCTTGACGTACTCCTTTCCCAGTCTGGAACCAGTCTGTTGTTTCATGTCCAGTTTTAACTGTTGCATCTTGACCTGCATACAGATTTCTCAGGAGGCAAGTAAGGTGGTCTGATATTCCTATTTCTTTCAGAATTTTCCAGTTTGTTGTGATCCACAGTCAAAGGCTTTGGCGTAGTCAATAAAGCAGAAATAGATGTTTTTCTGGAACTCTTGCTTTTTCTATGATCCAGCAGATGTTGGCAATTTGATGTCTAGTTCCTCTGCCTTTGCTAAATTGAGCTTGAACATCTGGACGTGCTTGGTTCACATACTGTTGAAGCCTCGCTTGGAGAATTTTGAGCATTACTTTGCTAGCATGTGGGGTGAGTGCAGTTGTGCGGTAGGTAGTTTGAACATTCTTCAGCATTGCCTTTCTTTGGGACTAGTATGAAAACTGACCTTTTCCAGTCCTGTGGCCACTGCTGAGTTTTTCAAATTTGCTGGTATATTGAGTACAGCACTTTAACAGCATCACCTTTTAGGTTTTGAAATAGCTCAACTGCAATTCCATCACCTCCACTAGCTTTGTTTGTAGTGATGCTTCCTAAGGCCCACTTGACTTTGCACTCCAGGATGTCTGGCTCTAGGTGAGTGATCACACCATCATGGTTATCTGGGTCATTAAGATCTTTTTTGTATAGTTCTTCTGTGTATTTTTGCCACCTCTTCTTAATATCTTCTGCTTCTGTTAGATCCATACCGTTTCTATTATGCCCATCTTTGCATGAAATGTTCCTTTGCTTTCTCTAATTTTCTTGAAGAGATCTCTAGTCTTTCCCATTCTATTGTTTTCCTCTATTTCTTTCCATTGATCCCTGAAGAAGGCTTTCTTATCTCTCCTTGCTATTCTTTGGAACTCTGCATTCAGATGGGTATATCTTTATTTTTATCCTTTGCCTTTAGCTTCTCTTCTTCTCTCAGCTATTTGTAAGACCTCCTCAAATAACCATTTTGCCTTTTTGCATTTCTTTTTCTTGGGGATGGTCTTGATCACTTCCTCCTGTACAATGTCACAGACTTCCGTCCATAGTTCTTCAGGCACTCTATCAGATCTAATCCCTTGAATCTATTTGTCACT
Source organism: Cephalophus harveyi (assembly GCA_006410635.1). Taxonomy (NCBI): domain Eukaryota; kingdom Metazoa; phylum Chordata; class Mammalia; order Artiodactyla; family Bovidae; genus Cephalophus; species Cephalophus harveyi. Next base: position 432,247 of record SJYT01083135.1, read on the forward strand.
TCCTCTGTATAACTGTAAGGGGTTTGATTTAGGTCATACCTGAATGGTCTAGTGGTTTTCCCTACTTTCTTCAGTTTAAGTCTGAATTTTGCAATAAGGAGTTCATGATCTGAGCGACAGTTAGCTCCTGGTGTTGTTTTTGCTGACTGTATAGAGCTTCTCCATCTTTGGCTGCAAAAATATAATGGATTTGATTTTGATACTGACCACCTGGTGATGTCCACATGTAGAGTGATTATACTAAATATTAAACGTCTCTAAATTTTACACTTTAAAATCATGACTATTATAGTATGTAAATTATGTTGTTGTTTAGTTGCTGAGTCATGCCTGACTCTTTGTAACTTGCCAAGCTCTTCTGTCCATGTAATTTCCCAGGCAAGAATACTGGAGCAGGTTGCCATGCCCACCTCCAGAGGATCTTTGCAACCCAGGGATTGAACCCAGGTCTTCTGCATTGCAGGCAGATCCTTTATTAGTGAGCCACCATATCCCAATAAAAACAATAATTGTTTTTTTTTCTTTTTGGTTAAAAGTGACAGGTTAACTATACAAGCTTATTTATCTACTTTTATCCAAAAATTTTTACTAAAATTATAGTACAATATTTTTTAAAACGTAAAGAATGATTTTTTTTTTTTTTTTTTTTTTTTAGCTCTCACAGGGACAGTAGAGAATTTTTAAAAAGGTTTTAACCCATTAAACAAAAGATGGGTGAATATAACACAATTTGGGAAAGTAGAAACGAATGGAGGGCGGTAACTGGCTTGGCTGTCTGGAGAAGTTCCGTTGTAAGAGCTGGCAGGGGCCATGGCAGAAAAAGGCAGGTCACAATCAGGTGTCGAAACCCCACTCGTCTCCAGGCTTGGGGTGGCAGGCAGAGCAGAAAGTGTGGCAAGGTGTGGGGAAGGCGCACGTTCTGAACAGATTTCCAGGTTTACTGCACCGACCTGCCCTGGTTCTGGGAAGTTTATTATGGAGAAATTTCCAGATTCAGAAGCTGGGGAGGGCAGGGTGATGGGCAGGGGTTAAAAAAGGGAACAACTGCATAACTCATGTGGGCCCCTTGCCCACCCTGATCACAGAATATCAGTGGTAAGGTATTGCAACTCCCCCACCTTCCCTATCCTCCCAGACTGGAAGATAGATTGCTCTTTGCTGAGGAGACAGAATGACCAAATGGGAAAACCTTCCAGCTACTTGGATTCTGAGGTCTGCCCATGCGAGGGCCAGCCTGTCTGCCCATTCCACCGCTTGTACTTGGAGTCAGAGTCCTGTGACCATCCCAGTGCTGAGAGCCCATGCTCTCAACCACCTCACTCTACCTCGCCCTCAGACACATCCCCGGCAGCACTGGCAGAGCCCTGGCCTCATAGCCGGAGTCAGGGAGCATACACTGGTAACTCCTTACTCAGAGACACGTGTTTAACTAGCCATGAGGTTAGTGTACAATGAGATGTCTACGGATGTCTGTACTCCAATAGGTTGCCTTTTCAGGGTTCTCTGGGTGATTCTTTTTTGCATACAACAGACAAGAGCCTAAAAGGAAACTTGATGGCAATGTTGGCCTTGATACCTCACCATTACACGTCATACGGGGAGCCCTGGGAATTTAAGAGGCAAGGCTGCTGTTGGTTGGATTAGTTTCAGAAGTGATCTTTCCTCTTTCAAATCATTTGTGTGTAGTTCTATGTACAGAAAACAAACTTTTGCAGAAGCACAGGCTTATAGGAACCATGAAATTTAACAGAGGCACAGAGCTATAGGACTCAACGGTATGACCCACGAGTTACAGGACAATGATAAGAAAATGCAAAGGTCTAAGACTGAAGTCGATATTACCATGTTAGCTGCATGAAATTCATCAGTTACAGAAATCAGTTACCAAAAGAGATGATCTTTTTCAAAAGTCTGCATAAATTTGAATGCAGGTAATTGTTACAGAAGCTTCCAAATCCAAGCTCAGCTGTGACTAGACCAAGGTGCTCTTGTTAAGTTTAGTGTATGAGGGCATGTGTGTGTAAGTGTTGTCTTGGGCCTGTGTGGGTAGGTGTGTTAGGGACGGCAACATGTATGTGTATTTACTCTGCACAGAGTACGGAAACAGAAGCCTAAAAATAGAGATGTACCAGTGTGACTCCAACTCCTTTCGTGGTTGGGGGTTTGGCTTGTGGTGTGTGGTGTGGTGTATAGCATGGTGGGGTGACATGCTGATGCAATGGAAGGGTGTGTGGTGTGGTGGGACCTGGTGTGTGGTTTGATGGGGTACAGTTGGTGTGGAGTGAGCCTTAGTGAGGCATGGGGTGTTGATGACATGGGAGGTGGAAGACCAGAGTTGGTGCGTGTGTGGGGATTGCGTGTAATATGGTATGTGTGTGTGAGGGAGTGATCCGGTTGTGGCTTAGCTTAGCTTTTGTTTAGATTTTCTTTTGCCCTTTGTTTTGCTCTTTGTTTTTGTCTTTGTTAGGCCTTTGTTTTGCCTTTGTTTCATTCTTTGTGTAAGCTTGCTTTGGCTTTTGTTTGGTCTTTCTTTAGCCTTTTGTCTAAACTTTGTGTGGCCTTTTTGTAGTCTTTCTGTAGCTTTTGTTTTTAAGTGGATCTTGGCTGAGAACCCATCAAAAACACCTTGTGTAATGAAAAACCCGGATATATAATCTGCCCCTATATATTCTGCATGCATTGAGGTGGCCCCCACCCCACCCCGGGACCTGGTGCAGACGTGGAACCTGTTTCAAACAGCTGCTGCTTGAAGGTAAGGGGTTCCACGGGTTTTCCTCTCACTGCTTGTTGTGCTTCACTTTCTGGTGCCGAGCGCACGTTTCTGTACGGGTCAATTTCACTATATCCGAAGGGAAACAGGGTAATAATAGCAGTCAAGGTCGGGAGGACACCGAATGGAGGAAATAAGCACAGAGGACCCCAAGGGGATTCCGCTGTGGGCCGTGGGCCTTCCTGGAAGGTTCTGGCTAGTGTTTGGGATTGTCTGAGACTCGGGAGAGTCTCCAAACCTCAACCCAGGCTCTCCTGGGTGTAAAGCCCCATGTTCCTGGGGCTACATCAAAAGCATTCATTGGCTTCTTTTTTTTCCCAGTTCTTTTGTTGCTTGTCATAATTTGAAAATGAGTTTCTCTTATTTAGGATCAGCCTCTTTCCTCATACAGATGGGTTTACGTGTGGGGAATACTTGTGGAACAACAAAGCCAACATCTCGTTAGACTTTTGTTCCCTGTAGACTAGCAACTTTCAATGAAAAGATGCTAATGCTTTGTCTCTTACAGAATCTCCTAAAAATAACCATTTTCAGTGTTGTGGTTGATAGAAAAAGGAATGAAAAGATTATGTGTGTCTGGGGAATAAAACTATTCAACTTGGCTAGCATACTAGGAGGAAAATGGGGGAAAGAATTTTGAATGCTCTGTGAGTAAAACTGGGAGGCAGAGAACAGACTGCCACCAGATAGGCAGCTATGCCATTTTGTGTTCATTTAGAAAAACAGGAGAATGCCTTGGTGGGTGGATTTTAAAAAGTGTTTAGTGGTTTACATTCCAAAAAAACTGCCAACAGTAGGAAAATTTCAGAAGTACCCCCATCACTTAAATGTTGACATTGTATCATATTTGCTTTACCACTCTCTCTCGGTATATGCACTTATATATTTTTTCCAAGCCTTTTGAGATTAAATTACAGATGTGATCCAAATCAGAAAATGACACTGAGGAAATGCTCTCATCTAATCAACAGGCATCTAGATTTCACCAACCATCCTTGGAGTCGATCGAGGATCAGCCATCACCTTTAGCGATCATGTCTCTTTAATCTCCCTTAATCTGGAAGGGTCCTCAGACAGTTATTCTCTCATGATCTCTACAGTTCTGAAGAACACTGGCCTGTTATTTTGTTAAATGTCCTCAATTTGGATTTGGTCTGATGTCTTCTCATGATTAGGTCATAATTGGGCAGTTTTGTAGGGATCGGCTTGTATTTTGGATCATACGTATCCAAATTCACACTTGAATTGTACACACTTCCAATTTGAAGTCTCATTCCTCTAGTGGTACCCAGGATTTTAAATGAGTACCTAAAATCTTACAAGAAAATACAAAAAACTAAAAATCCAGAGCTTTTATATGCAATTCTCAAGTATTCAACCGATGTATGTAAGTGCTGTCCATGAATTATAAATGGTAATTACAATGATATGTACAAGAACTTGATAGGCATGTAGTGAAGTATTTATCGAGTTTCTTGTGTGTGTGTTGGATTCATGCCGACTGCTCTGAGTATTCATTTCACCAATGTGACCCTTCATTTCTAAGCAAAATCATCTGCTGAAGATAGAGTTCAATAAAGTATTGTCCTGAGGAGCAAGTCCAGGTTCACTGGCCTTTAGCATGTTGACATGGTGCCTGGTAGAGAAAGAACTTTCATCTTGTTTATAAGTGGGAAAACTTTTGTTTGGAAGTATTTGGCAGTTATCATTCCAGAATTTCCCAACAAATGTCCTTTGTTTGGGGAGTATTACTAAATTGGATTCTTTAGATATGCAGATAAAAATCATCCTTTTATTTTTTTCCCCCAGAGAAAACTTTGTAGTCATCATAAATCTGAGTATGGGGCAATTGATTAACTTGATTACAATCTCTTTGGCCCAGTGAATATATTATGGCTTTAACAGAACTGTTCCCTGGATTAGGTAGATACTTTCAAATTTGGGGTTCTGCACGTGGTGCTATTTAATGTTGAGGAATGACGCTTTGGAGAAAATGTAGTATTACCGATTCACCTATTATGACTGCTTTATCTGGGCCACCAAAGTCACCCTGGAGTTTCAGGAAGTATTTTGACTTAAAGGATTACATGTTTCCATAATGAACATTTTCCTGTATCTTCCAATCCTGTAAGTTTATTGTGTGCTGAACACTGTAGCAGCATGATAGTAGGCGGCAGAGGTTCTGGATTAAGCTAAATTACTGGAGGATCACCTTGGTTCTGTCCAGGTTTGGTTTTAGGCCTTGTTAGGGCTTATTTGGCACTCCACTCCAGTACTCTTGCCTGGAAAATCCCATGGGTGGAGGAGCCTGGTAGGCTGCAGTCCTTGGGGTCGCTAAGAGTCAGACACAACTGAGTGACTTCACTTTCTCTTTTCACTTTCATGCATTGGAGAAGGAAATGGCAACCCACTCCAGTGTTCTTGCCTGGAGAATCCCAGGGACGGGGGAGCCTGGTGGGCTGCTGTCTATGGGGTCGCACAGAGTCGGACATGACTGAAGTGACTTAGCAGCAGCAGGGCTTATTTATCTTTGCCCTTTCTCCTAGGCATGCCCCCTGCCCTAGGGTGAGATCTTTCTGGGGCTTCAACTGAAAGTCTAGGGTGTTCACCAGGGTCTCGCAATTGCCCCAGTAATGTGTAAGCCCTGATGTTTCTACTTAGTTATCAACCTCTTTGTAGCTGTTGTTTTCTTCCCCCTTGGCTTCCCACAGTTTCACCCTGCAAATGCACAACTTTGGAACTGGCCAAGGATCTGAGAAAAGTTATATGTATATTCTTAGCAGGTCCCTACTATCTGTTGCTTGCATCTCACACCCCTTCTGGGTCCCTGCAGGGGTCTTAGCGCCCCTGGCTCCGATCTCTGTCTCTTTTCTCCACGCTCAGGCTCTTTACCCCGTAGGACAGTTTGAAAACTATCTTTAGGCAGAAACCAGGGGAAATCTTCTCTTGCTTCCTTTCTCTCAAGGATCAAAGCCCTGCAATATTTGCTCTCCAGTGCCTGCAAACAATTCTTTTGCATATTTTGTTCAGCTTTTGCGGTTGTTTTCAGTGGGAGTATAAGTTCAATACTTGTTAGTAGATCATGATTAATTTTTTAAGTAAGAAAGCTTATAGAGTCATATGATTTCAATTATTTTGTCAAGTAGTTGGGAGAAGAGGAACATTCTAGTGATCTTCATCTGATTTGACAGAAAGATCTTACAAAGATTTATACGGTTAGACAGAAGTTGCCAATTACATCATTGAAGTGAAGTGAAGTGAAGTGAAGTCGCTCAGTCGTGTCCGACTCTTTGCGACCCCGTGGACGGTAGCCTACCAGGCTTCTCTGTCCATGGGATTCTCTAGGCAAGAATACTGGAGTGGGTCACCATTTCCTTCTCCAGGGGATCTTCCCGACCCAGGGATCGAACCCGGGTCTCCGGCATCGGAGGCAGACGCTTTAACCTCTGAGCCACCATCATTATCAGTAGAAAAAGTATCAACTAAGACAACCAACCAGAATTACAGATTTTTTTCTGGAGGTTATTTTTGTGTCTAGAATCTTCACAATTTTATAAGACCCCTTTGAACACTTCCAAGATCTGATGTATTAAGATCAGGACAAATGACATAAATCTCTGTAGTCCAATGAGAAAACTACATTGAATTTTCTAGAAGTTCTCAATTTGCTACCTTGTCAAAAGATATTTCATTGAGTTTACAATGCAATTTTTAGCATTCCAGTCCCCTATAATGAAAAGGACATCTTTTTTGGGTGTTAGTTCTAAAAGGTCTTGTAGGTCTTCATAAAACCGTTCAACTTCAGCTTCTTCAGCATTACTGGTTGGGGCATAGACTTGGATTACTGTGATATTGAATGCTTTGCCTTGGAAACAAACAGAGATCATTCTGTCGTTTTTGAGATTGCATCCAAGTACTGCATTTCGGATTCTTTTGTTGACCATGATGGCTACTCCAGTTCTTCTGAGGGATTCCTGCCCGCAGTAGTAGATATAATGGTCATCTGAGTTAAATTCACCCATTCCAGTCCATTTTAGTTCGCTGATTCCTAGAATGTCGATATTCACCCTTGCCATCTCTTGTTTGACCACTTCCAATTTGCCTTGATTCATAGACCTGACATTCCAGGTTCCTATGCAATATTGCTCTTTACAGCATCGGATCTTGCTTCTATCACCAGTCATATGCACAACTGGGTATTGCTTTTGCTTTGGCTCCATCCCTTCATTCTTTCTGGAGTTATTTCTCCACTGATCTCCAGTAGCATATTGGGCACCTAATGACCTGGGGAGTTCCTCTTTTGGTATCCTATCATTTTGCCTTTTCATACTGTTCATGGGGTTCTCAAGGCAAGAATACTGAAGTGGCTTGCCATTCCCTGCAAGGAGATCCAACCAGTCCATTCTGAAGGAGATCAACCCTGGGATTTCTTTGGAAGGAATGATGCTAAAGCTGAAACTCCAGTACTTTGGCAACCTCATGCGAAGAGTTGACTCATTGGAAAAGACTCTGATCCTGGGATGGATTGGGGGCAGGAGGAGAAGGGGACAACCGAGGATTAGATGGCTGGATGGTATCACGGACTCAATGGACGTGAGTCTGAGTGAACTCCAAGAGATAGTGATGGACAGGGAGGCCTGGCATGCTGCGATACATGGGGTCACAAAGAGTCAGACACGACTGAGCGACTGAACTGAACTTACAATGCAAAAACCACGTTTCTTTCCAGAGCTGTAAGGGAGGAGGACATTCCTTCAAATCTTTTCTTGAGGTGCTTTACTTAATTATGAAGATTTGCATTTTTAGAGTAGGACTCTGGAATTTTATTAGTATTATAAGCAAAAATCAGGTTTGTAGAGCTCAGATTTATTAAGAGAAATGACTATTTTCTTACCTAGTGATGGTGAATTAACTGGATTTATGGCATTTTTCCTCTATGATGATAAGGTGGACTTTAAAAAGTTTGCATGTAATTTTGTCATTATATCCCTGCCTAGCCCATCCTTCATCTGACAGACAGTATCTAAATGAAATACCATGATCCTTCCTGGGGCTGTGTGTGTGAAGCTCTGTGATTAAGACACTTGAGTTAACTATAACTTCAGTCATCAAAACACTGAATTAACCAGAATATATTCTACTGCTTCATTTCTTAGGGAAAAAAGAAGCAAATGATACCAAGAGAAGCCCATAACAGAGATCTATTCACCAGATGTGCACGGATGAAAATACAGGTACAAATGAATCTCCTACACTCTTTTGGATCAGCAACTAAATTACCGTATAAGGATTACTAGTATTCAGAATGTCAGAGTGGAATGTAGAATCAGCGAAAGATGGAGCAATCAAACTTTCAATAAGAGTTACACACTTTAGAAAACGATTCCAGGTGTCTTACAGTATTCTAGGCTTGGGGAATAGACACATGAAAAGACACTTCCCCGTATCAATCAGAGGCACTATGACCCAAGCCAGCATTTGTTCACCTCTGACAAACCACGTGCCACAGTGCACAGTGAAGTGGGAAAAGAGGCTTCATCCCCTGCAGCCTTGGACTCTCCTCGGGAGATCTGCCCATCTCATTGTCTTAACTGAATCCAGCCAGTCTTCTGAGAACAATGCCTCATCTGTCAGCCTGTCAAGTGAGGCCCATTTTACACTCCCAGAAGCTCCAGATTTGAGAGCAAGGCAGCATCCTCCCCATGCCGCATTCAGACCACGGCTCCTTCACTCTCTCGTCATTTCTCCATAACCTGAGGCCGTGCTGCGTTCCCTGGGCCAGTCTTCATCTGACTTCCCAGTCACTCCTTGTCTTTCACTGAGAGATTTGTTACCAGATAGGTTTGTTACCAGTACCAGTGTACTCCCCCGCTCCCTCTCCATTTCAGTTGCACCCACTTAGATGACGTTAGTGTCTGTGTGAATAAACTCTTCACCACTCCAGTGAATTACCCACTCTGCCGCATCCATCCACTGCTATGCTGGAACTTAGCAATACTCGAAACTATCCTCTCTGAATCAAATCGTGCAAACATCTAGCTAGCATCTGATTCACAACCTTCCTTTCTTTCAACTCTATTTGTTAAGTGCTCCACTACAACTCTTCTTTCACCAGGTGCTTCGGATTGACTCGCCCCTTCATCTCCCCATCCATTTATGAATCCATTTACTTATCCCCTCATCAGTGCATTCACCCATCCGTTCAACAATCACTCATTTCTACCTTTCTTTCTATTATGAATAGACTCTAGGGTTTATCATGTCAGTTGTTCTTCTGCAAATTCTCTAGCAAACCCCAACCCTGGATGCACCTATGTGTCTTCTCTGTGTCTCCACCTGGGCTGCTGAGAACATTTGGAGAAAAACACAAGGAGGCTTGGTACCACTACAAATTAATGGTCAGTGACCTCGACTGGGCCATCAGTGTAACTTGTTTCAGCCACTCCGTGGAGACAGTTCCTGTTAAATTCACCAAAGATCTCCCTATCACTTAAGCTAATGTGCTCTTTATAGCCTTCTGTCTCACCACATCTCAGAATCACTCTGCGTACAGCTCTGACCGCTCTCTCTGTTTAAACACTCCTTCCCCTGGCTCCCAGGATACCGCATGCTCTGGGTTCCCTCCTTCCTCTCTGACTCTTCTCTTTTTCCCTTGTCAATCACTTTGCCCCTCCACCTGACCTGCGAGTGTGGGAGTGCCCCGCACACGGCCACGCTCCCCTCTCAGCCCACGATCTGCCACCTGGGCAAGTCTATTCATCGCGTGGCTTCAGTCACCACCTGCACCCTAGCAACTTTCAAACTCCATCTCCTGCCCAGATTCCTGTGAACTCTCCACTTGACGTTGCCATCTAGACGCCCCTCAAACACTTCAACGTGAATGCACCTAGAACTGGACTCCTGATTTAGCCTCTCTTCTCAAAACTTCTCCAGTAGGGGCTTCTACCACTGACCTAGCCACTCAAACTATATACCTCAAAGTCACCCTTGACAGCTCTTGCTTCTCTTGGAATAGGTGAATGAATTCAATAAAATATGGTAAATACAAATTGCAAAAGGGAACACAGATAAGTGGCCTTTCATCAAGCTGAGGAAGCCCACAAGTATCACTGCTACTGGATGACTCAGACGGTGACCTTGGACACAAAATTTGGGAAAAGGTGTGGTTGACAATTGGCTTATTTCTAGCCTGGTCTCTTGGTCTCCCTGAGACTGATGCCCTTTGAAAACCCAAGGCAGAACCCAAAGCATGTCAAACATTCCGAGTGGAGCGATAAATCCGTTAGTCAGCTAATTTAGGTTCTCTTCTTCAGCACCTCCACCACCCCACTATGACCATAGGCCAAATCAACATTTTGGGTTTTAAATAAGACAGTGCAAATCTGGAAGATTGGTTTCCTTCTCCATCATTCTGGAAGGAATTACAAGAGAGAGGATTTGTGTTACCTATGTTTGTGTGCATTCAGAACCCCATCATTTTCACAAAGAGAAACATCTTTATTTTTTAATCACAATCATTGAATTAAGAAAGACAATTTTTCACATCTTGAAAAAATGAAATAGTAATAATATAACCATTTTATGTTAAGGCCTTAATTCTTAAAGTAGCCTTGCTGGGAATCTGACAAAAGCAGCTTGAGTCCTACATGACCTCCCAGGGGTCACTTGTGATTCCATCCCAGTTAACACTCATTCTTTGAGCAGAAGTAGCAGTGGCAGAATCCTGAGCATTCAGACGGAAACTTCCCTCACAGAGTCCAAGCGGAGGTCCAGACACACAGCCACACTATTATAACAGTGGGACGTGCTCACCAACAGAAGTGCACACACATGACCTCCCAGAGGAGAGAGGACCCTTTGCTGGGCTGAGACCTTAGCTGGGTTGTTTGGTTCTTTTCAACTTTTCCTTACGGTACTTGTTGACAATCAGCCTCGTGCTGTTATTTAGCCTTAGATGGAGTTCACCACCCACTTTGGGCTGCATTCCCAAGCAACCCAACTTGGGGAAGACCCATACTGGCCTCACAGTCCACAGGCTGGGCCTCGATCAGAAGGCACTGCCACGTTGGAAATGCACCCAGCGGTGCCAGGGCGCCGGCCGGGGGGTGGTCCCCTGCCGACCCCACCCCTGGCCCCGCCAGTCCACCCCGACCAACCAACTGCGCGGGTTGTGAACTGAACTGAACACAGCCACCATGCGGAAAACGCATTCCAGGAAAAGGAAACAGTTTGTTCAAAGGCACATCCTTTGATCACAGGATGATGTTTCTGACCTACAGAAGTGTGTGGCTTTAGGGAGGGGAGAGAAGGGGGAAAGGTGGACAGGGGCCAGATGATGAAGAGTCTTATGTGCCATATTAACTAAGAAGCAAGGACTTTGCTCTGTAACTGGGAAGAGTCTCTGTGGTTTTGAGTAAGGGAATGGCTAAATGAGACAGGCTTATGCTTTTGGTTGCTTCTCCTGGACTTGCTTGCCCTCTTCTATAGAAAAGCATGAGATTATTCACTCACATTCAATTCCAGTGTAAATTCACACGATTAAAACTATGTACTCTGTAATTTTAGATGTTAAAAAAATGAACAATGTGTTACTAAAATAACTTTCAGAAACTTATTGTATTTCTTACATGTTTATTTAGCTCCACTATAATAAGGAAGGTTTTAACTCCTAAAACATTTGCTAAACATATAGTCTTTTAAAAACTTTTTATTTTATATTTGAGTGTAGCCCATTAACACTGCTGCGATAGTTTCAGTTGCACAGCAGAGCCACTCAGCCATACATATACATGTAGCCCTTCTCCCTCAAACTGCTAAATATATTACCTTTGTGCTGAGGATACCAACCTAGCTGGGATTAGGCAGACTTTGTTCAATGTAGAAAGGGCTTTTGCATGAATCTGTGAGATAGTTGCCTGTGGGCAGTGTGGTCCTTGGGCCACTTTAATTTGTCTTTATCACTTGGAAACAAAGTAAAGCAGTGAGGGCTTTGTCTTCCAAAATGAGTTGCCAACTTCAAGACATCAGCATCCCCTTATTACTCTGAATGTTTTCAAGCCTCAGCAGCTCAGCAAATCAGTGTCGGATTTTGGCAGGATGTTGCTCTTTGCGGAAAAGCGCTCTGATTCAAAATAAATATCTGTAGGAAGTTTCCATTACTAGGGCACTGGTTTCCCAACAAGAATCTACTGTTCAACATTCGCTGTACTAATTAGTAAACATTTTGATTGCTAAGGTGACAAATGAATGAGCAAGGATAAATGGATACAGCCATCCTTAGAAACAGCCTTTAGTAGTTACAAGCAAAGTTCTTTTCCCTCATTGTATTTTTGCTGCTGTGGACAAACATGGAAGGCACCGTCTTTTACTATGTAAGGCTGCTCTCAGAGGCAAGCATTAGCCCCTGACCTGAGAATTAGCAAGGTTGAAGAAACATTCGAGATCTCTAAGGGAGGTGGTGAATGTGGAATGAATTTGCTGCTGAGAGGTAATGGTTTACACAGCAGAGGATTTGAGGCTGAGCAGTCGGCAGAAGGCTGTGGTAAGGCTAGGTGAAAGAAGCTCAGAACTGCAGTGGAACTTACGAAGTCGCAGCTTTTATCCCGGAAACAGCTCCTGGACAAAGCACCCAGGTGCGTTCCACTCCTGAAGGAAGCCTGGGCTCTGGCAGCCTGGGACAGTGCCTTGACCACGGAAGGTGCCAGCCCCTGTGCCCCTCCCCATGCTCTGATTGACTGCCTTCCCTGCTTCCTTCCGCAGCGTCATCCTCCAATCCCATTTTTGGGCCAATCACAAGGGGTGTGAATTGACATCCCCTTGCTGTTACTGTCTCTTTCCTAGAGTCCTTCAGAGTTAAAAATATTTGTATATGATTACTGGCTTTTAATGGCACCCCACTCCAGTACTCTTGCCTGGAAAATCCCATGGACGGAGGAGCCTGGTAGGCTGCAGTCCTTGGGGTCGCTAAGGGTTGGACATGACTGAGCAACTTCACTTTCTCTTTTCACTTTCATGCACTGGAGAAGGAAATGGCAACCCACTCCAGTGTTCTTGCCTGGAGAATCCCAGGGACGGAGGAGCCTGATGGGCTGCCGTCTATGGGGTCGCACAGAGTCGGACACGACTGAAGCGACTTAGCAGCAGCAGCAGCAACTGGCTTTTAAAGAATCTTCTCTATTATTTGCCTGTTTATAAAAAATTGTAGTTTGTTTTTTCTTAAACATTCTGATTATTAAAACTACAGTTTTATATGTGTTTGTATATTTTCTTCTCTATTGGTATAGGTTTTTAAACTTATAACTACACAGTACGTTTTATTCTATAAAAATCATAATCTTTGACTTGCTTCCCTCCTCTTCACATCTGCTGTATTAGAAGCTGTATGCTGTGAAGATTAGCGATAGAGATTAGTCTACTTTGGTTGGGATCTTAGGGCTCCTAAGTTCTAGTTCTGTGTCTTCCAGTGGGTTATTAGACTTCTCTGTACCATGGCTTGCTCATTTGCAAAGTGGGGCTATTGTGAGGTCATGAGGATTAAGTGAGTTAAACACATAAAGCCCTTTTAAATAGTACCTGACTTCCATTTCATATGTTTGCTATCATATTTCTTGTTGGGATCTTTTGTTTACTTCCATTTTGTCTCCCTATGGAATAGTTTAAAAAATGCCGCCCCTGTTATGAACCATGCGTCTATACATATGTGAGTCTGTTTCCAGGTGCTCTATTCTGTGCCACTGATCTGTTGGTCTATTCCCAAACCACTACTCTAGTGTTTTAATTAGTATATTTTACGATTCGTGCTAATACTTGGTAGGGCAAGACCCTGTTCTCATTCAAAATTGTCTCGGCTCATCTTGGGTTTTTATAAGAACCATAAAATCATCTTATTAATTCCATGAAAATCTGCTTTTTATTGGAATTGCATTAAGTTTATACATTTATTAGGAGATATTCAGCATACTTGTTTCTATTGTAGCCTTGCAAATTCCTTCACGGAAGTCTTGCATTTCTTTTATCAGATATACATCTACCAGTAGGTGTCCTGTGGTTTTGTAGTCAGTGTGAATGGCTCCTTTTATTTTACATTTTCAAATGGGCTCTTCCTGACCTATAGAAATGATTTTGATTTTGGTGTATTCCCAGGTGGCTCAGTGGTAAAGAATCCTCCTGCCAAGCAGGAGATGCAGGTTTGATCCCTGGGTCGGGAGGATCCCCTGGAGAAAGAAGTGGCAACCCACTCCAGTAGTCTTGCCTGGAGAATCCCATGGACAGAGGTGCCTGGTGGGCTACAGTCCATAGTGGTCACAAACAGTCAGACACGACTCAGCACGACTGAACAGCGGCAGCTGCATATAGATCTTGGGTCCAGAAATCTCACTGGACTTTCAGTTCTAACAATTGGTGGAGTCTCACAGTTTTTTATTTTGTATTTTGTGAGTGAATGAGTGAAGTCACACAGTCGTGTCTGACTCTTTGCGACCCCATGGACTGTAGCCTACCAGGCTCCTCTGTCCATGGGATTTTCCAGGCAAGAATACTGGAGTGGATTGCCATTTCCTTCTCCAGGGGATCTTCCCGACCCGGGGATCGAACCCGGGTCTCCTGCATTGTAGACAGACGCTTTACCGTCTGAGCCACTACTCAAATTTTATTTTGTATTTTGTACTAGTTAGGATTTCAGGTGTTGAATAGTAGCGCTGACAGCATCCTCCTTGGGGTGTCTGATTTGTATGAAAGTGTTTCTAAGATTTCACCAGCAGTAAGCTGTTACTGTGGATATTTTAATAGCTAGCCCATTATAATGTTAAGGACTTCCTGTTCCCTTTCCACTAAGGATATTTATCAAGAATGGATACTGAGTTTTTTCCCCACAGGGATTTACACATTTTAATTTCTGCTTTACTTCTAGGTATCTGAAGATTCTAGTTGCTATTATGAATGAAATGTTTTCCAGTTTTTCTCCCCTTTCTTATACTCCCTTTCTCCTAGGGTGTTCTGTGTTCCATTGGCTATAATTCTCATCCAGCGTCAAATACTCTTAAATTTATTTCTCATTCTTTCTCTATCTCTCAAGATCTGACCCATGTGGCCAAATTACTTTCTTTCATAGCTGCTTGGAGGCTTCATAAGTTTCTTCAACTTAACGTGCCTCAAACTAAATTTTTTAACTATTCCCTTTTCTCATCCCTAAACTTTAGCAAAATGATTCATCACCTAACTTAATATTTCTTGGAGAAATCCTGTTCATCCCTCCTCTCTGTGTTCAGTTTATCTGCATGTCCTGTTCATTGCTGGGCTTCCTTTTCTGATCAGTCTCTACTCTTACCTTTAACAATTTTGAGGAGTTGAGAGGATGCCTAGACCAGGATAGGAGGGATGAGTTGGGGTCCTGATGGCCAGTGGCTTTGGTGGGTCAAGTATCCAGCAGAAACATGTGTCATTCATGGCAAGGGGCTAGGTGAGACCACACCAGGTTCCTATGACAGAGTCCAGGAGGGGCAGACACCACAAGGACCAGCCACCCTTTCCCTCATTGCCCCAAAGATTCTCAGCTTCCCCATACTGTTATCTACCTTGAGGAGGAATAGAGGGAGGCTAGGAATAGTCCTGATAAGGAGCTGAACTTTGACTACTTATTAGCAAGAGACAATTCATGCCGGAAATAATCGAGGCGGTATGAGTTCAGAGGTTCTCGTTCCCTCTCCCTTATCCTTTCTTGTAGTATTGCATCACTTGTACAAATATAGAGCAATGAAAAAGTTATCTTTTTTCTCCTTAATCCATGTAACATATTAAGAGGTCTTGGGACTGATCATTTTCCTCCTTTAGAGTTTTGATATCTGAAGCCAGAATATTGTTCTCTCAGAGGCCTCAGGCCCTGGGTAGTCAGGGTAAAGGCTGCCTCCTGTCCTTCCCACGCTGAGTTCTCTAATCACAAGACAAGGGCAGGCCCTTGCTCACGGTGCTGAGGGATCTGATTGACAAGAATTGGAGAAGTGTCCTGTTTTCCAAATACTAACCTGCACCCCGCGTTCACTCAGTAGCACCTGTACCATTTCCACGTCTGGCTTCCTGTGATCCCATGGACATATAGCTGGCAACTTACTACTTGCACTGTCTTTCTTTCCAGAGGACCATCCACAGCTAAGGGCCACATACTGCTTTTGTTAAACAGTTACCCACACCCCAACTGCCTTTTTAAAAAGATGTTAGGAAGGATGAACAGAAGGAAGAAAATCCATTTTATGTTCATGATTCTCGTTTTCACCTGCAGTGTCTTAGGGAAGAGTGAAAGTGTGTTGAAAGATCCCCAGGACACTGGTGGGAACACGGATATGCGAGTGCCATCTCTGCTAAGTCACTTCGGTCCTGTCCAACTCTGCGGCCCCATGGACTGTGTAACCCACCAGGCTTCTCTGTCCATGGGATTAAAAAAAAGGTGTAACAGGCTCACAATTGGTCGGAATAGCCATCATTAAAAACTACATATAATAAATGCTGGAGAGGGTGTGGAGAAAAGAAAACCCTCTTTCTCTGTTAGTGGGAATGTAATGTGGTGCAGCCACTATGGAAAACAGCATGGAGGCTCCTCAGAAAACTAAGAATAACTGTATGATGCAGCAGTTCCACTCTTAGGCATCAGTCAGTTCAGTTCAGTCGCTCACTCATATCAAACTCTTTGCGACCCCACAGACTGCAGCATGCCAGGCCTCCCTGTCCATCACCAACACCCAGAGTTTATTCAAACTCGTGTCCATTGAGTTGGTGATGCCATCCAGCCATCTCATCCTCTGTCATCCCCTTCTCTTCCCACCTTCAGTCTTTCCCAGCATCAGAGTCTTTTCCAATAAGTCAGTTCTTCACGTCAGGTGGCCAAAGTATTGGAGTTTCAGCTTCAGCATCAGTCCTTTTGATGAATATGCAGGACTGATTTCCTTCAGGATTGGCTGGTTGGATATTCTTGCAGTCCAAGGGACTCTCAAGAGTCTTCTCTAACACCGCGGTTCAAAAGCATTAATTCTTCAGCGCTCAGCCAAAAATAAGCATATACCCAGACAAAACTATAATTCAAAAAGATACATGCATCCCAATGTTCACAGCAGCACTATTTACAATAGCCAGGACGTGGAGAAAACCTAAATGTCCATCAACAGATGAATGGATAAAGAAGATTTGGTCATATATACAATGGAATATTACTCCGCCATAAAAAATAATGAAATAATGCCATTTGCAGCAACATGGATGAACAAACTAAGCAAAGTAAGTCAGAAAGAGAAGACAAGTACCATATGATCTTACTTGTATGTGGAATCTAAATTAGGACACAAATGAACTTATCTATGAAACAGACATAGAGAACAGATTTGTGGTTGCCAAGGGGGAGAGGGGATAGGGGAAGGAGGGTTGGGAGTTTGGGATTAGCAGATGCAAACTATGGTATATAGGACAGAGAAACAAGAAGGCCCTGTTGTATAGTGTAGGAAGCTATATTCAATACCCTGTGATAAACCACAATGGAAAAGAATGTGAAAAAGAATATATAACTGAGTCACTTCACTGTACAGAGTAAATAATTAACACAACATTGTAAATCAACTATACTTCAATAGCATTTTTTAAAAAAGAAAGAAAAGCAAAAGAGTAGTGAGTTCACAAAGTCTTTTATTTTTTCCTAAAGAGCCCAGTGAAGAAGGCAATGGCAGCCCACTCCAGTACTCTTGCCTGGAAAAACTCATGGACGGTGGAGCCTGGTGGGCTGCAGTCCATGGGGTCGCTAAGAGTCGGACACTACTGAGCAACTTCACTTTCACTTTTCCCTTTCATGCATTGGAGAAGGAAATGGCAACCCACTCCAGTGTTCTTGCCTGGAGAATCCCAGGGACAGAGGAGCCTGGTGGGCTGCCGTCCATGGGGTCGCACAGAGTCGGACATGACTGAAGCGACAGCGGCAGCAGCAGAAAAGAGCCCAGTTCTATAATTTTCAAGATCAGTTGGAAAAGTCCCTTTCTGTGTTGCCTTTTTCTCTGAGCAGACCTGCTGTCTGAATCAGAGCAGAGGTCCCCGAGGGGCATGGGGACCACGAAAGAGCATCTGGGGACAGGCAGTGACAGTCTGAGGGCCCCTGCAGAAGCCGTGAGAGGTACCCTTTGGTCACGCTCTTGATATTCAGCATCTACGGAACACCTGCTCTGAATAAGGCACCTAACAAGTGCACCTTTCCAGGTTCCAGATGCACTCCTAGAATTATGCACAACATTCAGGGCTGGCTTCCCTGGGGGCTCAGACAGTAAAGCGCCTGCCTGCAATGCGGGAGACCCAGGTTTGATCCCTGAAGAAGGAAATGGCAACCCCCTCCAGTAATCTTGCCTGGAAAATCCCATGGACGGAGGTGGGCTATAGTCTATGGGGTTGCAAAGAGTCAGACATGACTGAGCGACTTCACTTTCCACTTACAGGGCTAGGGCACAAGAGAGGGAGTAGTGATCACTTCTCCTTGGGGGAAAGGAAGGTTCTGGAAAACTTCCTTGGGAATTGACTTGACTTTGGGCTGAGCCCCAAGGTCTTAGAAGCATTTGCTGTGTTAATTGTTGGGTGGGAAGGAAGTAGGGGAAGGAGCCCTAAGGCTCAAGGTCCAAAAGCTTGAAATAATCCTGCCTCTTGGGGTCCAGGAAGAGCTGGGTTGGGCTGAATGCCCTCACCATGGGAGAGTCCCTCACTGAATAAAAGTCTTATTACTGAAGGAAGAGGTCAAGTAGCCAGAGACTTCCACCTCCATCTTTGGCCAGAATGTGGTCACATAGGAAGTTATGTATATTTAACAGGGCATATCAGCAAGGTTTGTTATAGAAGGGCAGTGCAGATATTGGGTAGTCAGTAGTCATACTGGACAGTATGAGTTTTCTATCATTTTCATTGTTATCATTACTATGCGACTTTGGAGAGTTTATGTAACTTCTTCAGGTCTCAATTTCCTCATCTCTAATAGGGGGACAGTAGAGACTACCTGGAAGGTTATACTGGGAATTGGAAATGACAGATCGCTCCTCGGCCTTTTGGCTAAGAGCAAGTGTAGAAACGACAGAAAGCATCTGGAGCATAGTAGGTGTTCAAGAAATAGAGGAGGTTCTTGTTTTCCTTTAGGTTCCTTTCCTTCACTTTTTCTCCTTCAAATACCTGCCTCACTTTCCCCTCCTCTTTAGTTTTAGAGTATATGGAGACATTTGGAAAGCCTGGAAGAAATGATAATTTTACAGTTTCAAATTCAGTCATTTTTTTCTCTTCATCCTGTCAGACAGTTTATATTTTCTTTGTGATTAGGTGGTATGGTTTGTGAAAACACATGTAGTGCTTATAATGATCTGCTTTTAGTCACAGAAGTAAATAAAGATGTCTTTATTAAGCATTTGATTAATGCTTGAATTAAATGTCATGTGAGATACATAAAGAGTGTGCCTGAAGAAGTCAGTGGAATTAGACACGTCATTTGAATGAATTCTTAGTGAAAGGAAAATGGAATTTATGAAGCAAGTTACTTATATTTGGTAGTGCTAGGTTCTTATCCTATTTATTTTATTTAATTCTATCAAAGGCCCTCTGAGCTAAATATTATTTGTTATTTCTATTATAGACTGACTGCTTGTGTCTCCCACAATTCACATTTTGAAATCTAACCCCCAGTGTGTTGGTAGTTGGAGGTCAGGTCGGCCCTTAGGGAAGTTACGAGGGTGGAGACCTCACGGATGGAATTAGTGCTCTTATTACAGAGACCCCAGAGACTCCCTCACTCTTCCCACCATCTGTGAGCCAGGAAGTGGGCTCTTGCAAGACCCAGAATCTGCTAGCACCTTCATCCCAGACTCTCCAGCCTCTAGTCTATGAGAGATACATTTATATTGTTCATAAGCTGCTCAGTTTATGGTATTTTTGTTATAACATCCAAATTGACTAAGATACACTTTTTAAGGTGAGAGAACTGAGTGTACTAAATCAGAATTGTATTTCATCATATGTGGCTGAAACAGTGGTTTAAACAAGGTGGAAGTTGGTTTGCCTCTCCCATAAAAGGTGATCAGTACTCCAGGAGTCCAGGGCTAGAATGACTCTCATCAGTGATTCAGGCTCCTCCAGCTTTGTGCTCCACCAAGGGCTCTATCAGCAAGGTTGAGCTATGAGCCAAAAATAAATTGCTAGATTGTAGTCTGTGTGCAGAATAAGTTGCTAGACTGTAGCTTGTTCACATTCCTATCTTCCCTATATAATTCCAAATTGTTTCTGGAAAAGCACAGTCTTTCAAAGCGCCGCTGGAACATTTAAAAATGTTGACTGTGAACAACACATGAACTCTACCAAGTTCAACTCTCTGCCTAGAATGCCTTAAAGCCAGAAGTCAATGTAATAAAAATAGCTTCATACACTTTGAAATTCTACAACAGTTTTTAAAAAATAATCAATGAATCAAAGAAGAACTCATTCATATTCAAAATGAAGAGAAAATGAAAAATTTATGTTAATATTGTGGTATGCAGCTGAAGTTGTATGCAAATGTTATATTATAAATGCACATGTGAGAAAAAGCACAAGAACATAAATCTAAAGAAAACTGAAAAAAAAAAAAAAGAAATAATAAATGCACTCAGAAATTAAAGGACTAGAAAAAAAAAGCAAAGACAAGCAAGAAAACCAAGAGTTTGTTTTTTTTTTAAAGTCACAAAGGGGATAAATACTGCCAAGATTAATCAAGAAAATGAGAGAATATGCAAATATATGTTATCAACCATAAAGGGGACTGTGACTATAAAGTTATTATAGATTTTAAAAGGTGTAAGAAAATGCTACAAGTACTATTATGTCTGTATCTATAAAACTTAAAAAATGACTGAGTTTTCAAGCATATACTTTGAAAAATATATAAGGTATGGTGTGACTTTTTTTCGGAGAAGGCAATGGCACCCCACTCCAGTACTCTTGCCTGGAAAATCCTGTGACTTTTTTTATTAACTATATATTTACATGTAAAATTTTTAAGGCAAAAAAATGTTCAAATATTTTATAAGTGGTTAACTATGAGATAGTAATTTAGGAATTTTCATTATTTTCCTTTACTCAGGCTTTCTAATTCTCAACAGTGAATATAGGTCTTAAAACCACCTAAAGGCTGGAGGGAGAGAGACTGAGGAAGCACCCGCGGGTCATACTCCCCTGGGGACCCTGCCCGAGTTTACATTCCACCCTGGGGTCCGGCAGGGGGTCATGATGTCTCCAGACTCCACCCTCTGCCTTTCTTCAGGGAGCTGTTTCCCCAGCTTCTGGTGTTTGTCACCCTGGGACATAGGCCCATGCATCTCTGTGCCCGCATCTCATCCTTGGGCCCACCTCTGGGCCCTCATAGTCCAAGCTGGTCCCATTGCCTGGACACCTGCTCCCCCGGGAGGAGGGCTGAGCACAGAGAGCTCAGATGGTATCGAGCTTGGTCAGACAGCACCGGAAGCTGGAGTTACAGGGACCTAGGTTCAAATCCCCAGCTGCCTCTCACTGACTTTTTGAACTTAGGCATGTATGGCACCCCACTCCAGTACTCTTGCCTGGAAAATCCCATGGATGGACGAGCCTGGTGGGCTGCGGTCCATGGGGTCGCTACTAGTCGGACACGACTGGAGTGACTTAGCATCATCAGCAGCAGCATGTTCCTTAGCCTATCTCGTCTTCAGTTTGTTGATGATTATGCAATATTAGAAAAATGAGATAAAGAATATAAAACAACCACCATAGAACAGGGTCCCAGGAAGTGTGAATTATCTCCTCTACCATTAGCTATTTGCCTGTGCGTGTGTCCTTAATCACGTCTGACTCTTTGTGACCCCATGGACTAGTAATAGCCCTCCAAGTTCCTCTGTCCATGGACTGTCCAGGCAAGAATACCACAGTGGGTTGCCATTTCCTCCTCCAGGGGATCTTCCCAACCCAGGCATTGAAACTGCGTCTCCTGCATTGGCAGACAAATTCTTTACTACACAGCCACCTGGGAAGCCCTATTTGCCTGCAGTTACAACTAAGAGGGCGTCCAAGGATGAGCTGGCTGGACGGCATCACCGATGCAATGAACGTGAACTTGGGCAGACTCTGGGAGATGGTGAGGGGCAGGGAGGCCTGGCGCGCTGCAGTCTGTGGGGTCACAAACAGCGGGACAAGACCGGGTGACTGAACAACAGCAACACAACTCACTTACTCGGAAGGCTGGTGTGGTGGGAAAGGATGGCTTGTGTGTGTGTGTTGTTGCTATGGCTCAGCACATGGATCTCAGCATTCTTAAGCTGGGGCATGGTGTGGGCAGAGTTGGAGGAGTATATATAACCAGTTAACCATGTACCCCAACCAAATGCAGTGTTTCTGCTTCCACAGGCAATAGTAGCCAGAGACTTTCCACCAACTGTAAACATTTTACTAAAGGAAGGCGGGAAGTGCTGTGTTAAAGCTGGGTGAATTTGCAGCTGGTTTTCTAGAATGTCAGGGTTCCAGGGAAGAGAACTGCTTTCCCCTTTAGGGACACACTTGATGGGTAACAAGTGGTGAGGCTGCCCCCCTGGGTAAGGAGGAGAGTTGTCAGGGAATAATTTGCGAACTCTCTGGGCAGAGGTCTAGATGGTCATAGAGTGGGCCCGGGCATCCTGTCAGGTGGCTGGGAATTGAGAATTTAGTCAGAGCAGGAATTTAGAGGCACCGGAGACTTAAAATCTCCCTCTAACACCAGGGGACAAGATGACCCGAGCAGGCTAGAGGAACTGGTGATGTCTGAAGTGCCTGTGAAAAGCTGAGCAGCATTGTCTCCGTGTGCTGGGACCCTAAAGAGGGTTTCAGTTCATCATTTCCCAGGGGAGCAGAAACCTGAGCTGGACTTTGCCTGTGTGTAGGGTTTGCTAGGGCTTTGGAAGATCATCAGGGTTGTAATTACAGTGAATCAGACCCTAAAAATCAACTTCAATATCTCACTGGTCTAAAAATGCTTGTTTGTCCGAAGCAATTTTCTGGATACTGATGATCCATATCCATCTCCTGCAAATTTGGAGACTTCCAAGAGGCTCCTCCCACCTCCCTGCTGCCCCTGAGGCTCCTTCTTTCCCAGACCCTCTTCCTGGGGCTTGAAGGTAGGCCCACTGCTGCTCCTGGGAGCCTCGCCGGGCCTGGCTCCTCACTCAGCTCACACCCACCCCACACCCACTCCCAAGGTGGTGCCTCTTCCGTGAGGTGAAGGACCCTCGAGATGACAGCTCTAGCTCCTGAGTTTCAGGTGTCCATTTCCACGCGGATGTTGTGAGCACGCTTCAACTCACGATAACCCAGACCAATGAGATGACCTCTCCCTCTCCTGTATTTAGACTTCTGATCGGCTGATGGCACGACCCACAGGGCTAGAGCCTTCACAGTGACGGGTAACTCTGTGCTACCTCATCACCCGTGTCCTGACCCATCACCTCTCCCATGCTGCCCGGCAGACAGGGCAGACTCTCAGGGTGACTGCAAGTCACCTTTCTGTATCTTTGCTTAGGAATCAACCGTTCCCATCCTTCCACAAACCCTTATCTCTGACTGTCCGAATCTCAGGGCCAGATGAAAGGTTTCCACTTATATTCTACCTGCTTCCCCAGCCGACACGTAGCCCCGCTCTTGTGGACTCTCCGTGCCATTGCTCAGCACATTCTCGTGTTCCAGGGCATGCCATCCTTGAATTGCACTTACTGACATCTATGCAGCATTCCTCGTGTACACTGTGAGCTCGCCGTCAGTAGGATGTTTATCTGATCCAGAGATGTGTACATATTTGGGCTCAGTAGATGGGTCTTGTTACCCATGAGCATGCCATGTGCATCCTTGCCTGTCTTCCCAGCTTGTGGATACATTTCTTGAGGACAGGACTCAGTATGACTCAGCTTTGTGTTCTTTAGAGCCTGTGGCTGGCACAACTGGAACTTATAATAAACGCTGAATTGGATGCTTGAAGCAACCCCATTAATCATTTAGTATTTGTTGTACCTTGAAGAATTCTAACATTAAAAGTTTTGGACAAAGCAGATGAGCCTATGAGAGATACTGGGATAGAAGTGTTAGAGATGGTGGAGGGAATCTAAGAGAATGTCAGTGACCAGACAGGGAAGTGTTTACATGGAAAGAGAGCTCAGACAAGAAGACGGCTGGTCTGGCAGCATGGAAGTCTTTATGGGAACCACTTCTCTTTGGGCGGATAGGAACAGAAGCCAGACAAAAGAGCACGGATGGGGAGGAGATGTGGAAATAGAGAAAAAAGAGTATTTATTGATAACTTCTCTATAGAAGTGAGGAGTTACAGAGAGAGAGAGACATGAAAATGAGGTTCAGAGAAGATTCTCTTCCAAAATGGGATATTCATAACTATGACTAAGAACTTCTGAAGTGAGGAAGACTTTCCTAAGTAAAATATAAAACCCCAAGTAAGAAACTGCATTGTGTGTGCACACTCAGTTATGTCCGACTCTCGGCAACCCCGTGGACTGTAGCCCACCAGGCTCCTCTGTCCATGGAATTCACCAGGCAGGAATACTGGAGTGGGTAGCCATTCCCTTCTCCAGCAGATCTTCCTGACCCAGGGTCTGAATCTGGGCCTCCTGCACTGGCAGGCGGATTCTTTACCACTGACCTCCCTGGGAAGTAGGAAATTTAATTACCTAAAAATTAATAATTTGGGGGACTTCCCTAGTGGTCCAGTGGTTAAGAATCCACTTGCCAATGCAGGGGACCAGGGTTTGTTCCTTGGCTGGGGAACTAAGATCCCACATGTCTCAGGGCAACTAAGCCTGTGCGCTACAACTAGGGAGAAGCCCATGCTGCTGCATCGAAAGATCCTGTACATTGCAACTAAGACCTGATCAGTTCAGTTCAGTTCAGTCGCTCAGTCGTGTCCGACTCTTTGCGACCCCATGAATCGCAGCACGCCAGGCCTCCCTGTCCATCACCATCTCTACGGCCATTCATTTTTTAAAAATTAATTATTTTTGACATGATGAAAGATGGTGAAATATCAGGAAAGAACATTTGCAACATATATAACAGGTATAACACAAAATTTGGACTCTACAAGGTCTACGAGGTGAAAAGGACGTATTTTCTTTTTATAACTACCCTCAACTTGCCCCTCAGCCCTCACTTCTAACTACAGCAGAAGGCAACCCCATCAAAAAACAACAACAAAAATTACACACTATAAATCAGCTATACTTGAATAAAAAAACAAAAGAAACCAAAAACAGAAATCAAAATATTCCTTCAAAGTAACTTAGTTGTTTTTAACATATTCATCCTTAAAACCTAGACCGGGACTTCCCCAGTCCAGTGGCTAAGATTCTGTGGCTCCAATGCAGGGGGTCCAGGTTCAATTCCTGGTTGGGGAACTAGATCCCACATGCCCTAACTGAAGATCTCGCATGTCACAACTAAGACTTGGCACAGGCAAACAAACAACAGCAATAAAACCCAACCCAGATTATCTGCTCTGTCTTCAAAGAATTTACCACTTTTTCGTGGTTTCCTTGATCTTTGTACTTTTTTCTGTTGGTTGACATCATCCTGTCTTGCAATGACATATTGCATGCCTGTGTGTGCAACTTGACCTTGAGTTTACTGAGAGCAACACACTCAGTGTCCAGTATATATGCACATTACCTGTGTTTATTTGTAGGCTCTTGTTGATTAACAGTCATTTAAGTCCCCTGTGTGCTTCAGTGCTTTGGAGTGTTAGGTAGGACTATTTCTGCATGTGTCACATTTCTCAAAGGATATTGTAGTAATTAAGATTTTACCCACCCTTTCAGAATTTTTCCAAGAATCAAAATTCCCTAGTTTCTTGTCTTCCTCCTCTTACTCTTCCTTTTTAACTTAGGTGGTGGTTTAGTCGCTAAGTCGTGTCCAACTCTTGGGACCCCATGGACTGTAGCCTGCCAAGCTCCTCTGTCCGTGGGATTTCCCAGGCAAGAATATTGGAGAGGGTTGCCTTGCTTCTCCAGGGGGTCTTCCTGACCCAGGGATCAGATCTGGGTTGCCTGTGTTGCAGGCAGAGTCTTTACTGACTGAGTTACCAGGGAAGCCCCCTTTTAACTTAGGTAAGCAGTAAAATGCACAAAAATGAAGTGCAGAGCTCACTGAACTTTTATATCCCTATACACCTGTGTAGTCATCTCTCCGGAGAAGACAGTGGCACCCCACTCCAGTACTCTTGCCTGGAAAATCCCATGGACGGTGGAGCCTGGTGGGCTGCAGTCCATGGGGTCGCTAAGAGTCGGACACGACTGAGCTACTTCACTTTCTCTTCTCAGTTTCATGCATTGGAGAAGGAAACGGCAAGCCACTCCAGTGTTCTTGCCTGGAGAATCCCAGGGATGGGGGAGCCTGGTGGGCTGCCGTCTATGGGGTCACACAGAGTCGGACACGACTGAAGCGACTTAGCAGCAGCAGTCATCTCCCAGATCAAGATCCAGAACATTTTCTGCTCCAGCAGGCTCCCTCCTGCCTCTTCTCAGACCCCACCTTCTCCAAATATAACTATGTTCTGATTTCTAGCACCATGCATTTGACTAGTTTTACCTGTTTTTGAACCTCATATAAATTGAATCATACAGCTTATACTTCTTTGTACCTGACTTATTTTGTTCAACATTATGTTTGTGAGATTCAAACATGTCGATATGTGTCTATAGTCTGTTGTTTCTTTGGTGTAGCATTTTATTGTATGAATAGCAATCATGTTTTTAATAACAAATCTTTCTTGATTCTTTAGAGAAACAGTCACTCCTAAATCTACAACATTATTTTGCCATAGATGTATTTGGCTTTATAATATTTTTTCCTGTCCTAAATGAGTGACTAACACATAAGAGAAAAGAGAGTCCATTTTCAGAAAACATGATTTTAAAATACACAAATAGAAATTAACAAACTCTTCCCTTATACTGCCTGCTGCTGCTGCTAAGTTGCTTTAGTCTTGTCTGACTCTGTGTGACCCCATGGACAGCAACCCACCAGGCTCCTCTGTCCACGGGATTCTCCAGGCAAGAACACTGGAGTGGGTTGCCATGTCCTTCTCCTGCCTAGATATAAACTATTGGGCATAAGGTAGGCTAAAAGGATGTATTGTGCAACATAGGGGATACCGCCAAAATTTTGTAATGACTGTAAATGGAATGCAACCTTTAAAAACTATATAAATATATATTTTTAAATTTCGGATGGGATGTATTGGAAGGTTGGGATTGACATTTATATACATACTATGACATATATACACTATTGATTCCTATAAAACAGAAAACTAATGATAACTTGTATAGCACAAGGAACTCTGCGTAATGGTCTGCAGTGACCTAATTGGGAAAGGAATCCCAAAAAGGGGATACGCGTATATGTATAGCTGATTCACTTTGCTGTACAATAGAAACTAACACAACATTGGAAAGCAACTATACTCAAAAGTTTAAAAATAATTTTTTTTTAAGTGCAATTTATTCGTTGCTCCTTTCTATAGAGCTGGGCAGGAAACTGACCTAGATTCAGGATGGAAGACAGCCCTGGCTGTGAGCTGGGACCATGGGAGTGGCCGGGGGTGGGCTCCTTGAGTAGAAATCTCCCTTGCCTGATGCGCTGTTTTGTCTCCCCACTCCCCCTGCCCCATCACTGTTTTTTCCAGTGAGATGAGTCAGAAAGCGGTTAAGGAGGGCCCCAGACTCTCCAAGAACCAGAAGTTCTCCGAGCACTTCAGCATACATTGCTGCCCGCCGTTCACCTTCCTCAACTCCAAACGCGAGATCGTGGACCGCAAGTACAGCATCTGTAAAAGTGGCTGCTTCTACCAGAAGAAAGAGGAGGACTGGATCTGCTGCGCCTGCCAGAAGACCAGGTGAGTGGTCTGTGCTGCCGCCCCTCCCTGCTCTGCTCTGGGGCCGGGGCTCTCTGCAACCCGCTGGCAGGCGGCTCCCCGTTAGGCTCTCCACTGGAAGGTACTGGAGGGAGACCGGAAGGCGGGAGGGGGGCAGGGCTGCCTCCCTGTTCCAGCTCCTGTCAGCATCTCGCAGGCAGCAGAGGAGAGCCCCTGCCCCAGGCTGCAGCTTCTTTTGGCCCTCTCAGAACCAGCCGCCGCGCACCGTCCCCCCAGAGGCCCAAGCGCCAGCCGGCTGCACCCCCCGCGGTGGTCCGAGCGCCAGCCAAGCCACGGTCCCCTCCGAGGCCCGAACGCCAGCCGCGCCCCCGCCCGGAAGCCCGACCTCCGCCGGCCAAGCAGCGGCCCCCCGAGAAGGCCAAGCGGCAGCCGCGCAGCAGCCCCCCGAGAGGGCCGGGCACCAGCCGCGGGGGGTCCCCCGGCAAAGCTTCTAGGTTCTGGTAACACCATCTCTTCCCTTTCGCCCCCCAGCCCTCAGGTTAGTAACTGCTTCCTGGGTCTCCTACCAGCGGGTTGTCTCAGTGGTCCTCCTTCACTCAGCCTGGCACACTCTCACCGGCTCCCTGCCTTAAATCCCCTGTTTGAAGCTCCTAGTGTGCTCCTGTTTTGCTCAAAGATGCTGTTGGTACAGTACTTCAGGTGGCAGTATGGGTTGCTTCCTTTGTCTAATAGGGCTGGCAATGATTAATTTATAAAGTCAGAGTGTGAACCACAGTGACAGATTGAATAAACAAGGCCCTCGACTTCTGCGCCTCAGAGAGAGAAGGAATGGGGACTCTCAGGGGTATCTGTGTGTGTGCCAAACGAGAGGGTCAGCCAGATCATTCATCCCTCCTCCCAACACGCTTCATCTGATGTTAACCTCAATGGCAAGACCATTCATTCATTCAACAAGCTTGATTGCATATGTATAGAGTTCCACATACTTTGTTGGGGATGGGGATGCAGCTGGAACAACCATGTCGTTTGTGACTCAGCAGGACCAAATGAGAGAATAGTTAGCCACAGCAGAGGGTTAAATGCTCTAGTACTCTCATAATCAGCATGTGCATTGGGAGATGGGAACCTGGAGAATGGCTCTGCCTGCTTAGGGCTTCAAAGAGGTTAGGCTAGAATAGGTAGAGGATAAGAGGGAGATGGAGAAGAGGACGACAGGATGAGATGGTTGGATGGTATCACCGATTCAATGGACATGAACTTGGGCAAACTCTGGGAGGTGGTGAGGGACAGGGAAGCCTGGCATGTTGCAGTCCATGGGGTCCCAAAGAGTTGGACACCGCTTGGTGGCTGAACAACAACCAAAGGGGGTGATGCTTGTCAACAGAATAGGTGAACCGGAGAGCACGTGCTCACCAGCTCCATCTTAGGCAGGTCAGCCTTTTTTTTTTAATAGATGGCTTTTTCAGATCAGTTTTAGTTTCATAGTAAAATTGAACAGAAGGTTAGAGATTTCCCATGTACTGTCTGCCCACACGCATGGCAAGCCAATTCTTTAATCATTTTAGTATTTGAAAATGAATCTGTTTTATAAGTTAACAGTGGGTATTAATTGTATTTGAGATTCTCATATATGCTTTGATGCTCAGAGACTACATAGAGTATAATAGTGTGTGGATGTCTCATGATGTTTTCAGATTTAGTACATAGAAGAATCAACTGGGGAATGTTAAAATGCTCGCAAAGAATCTAATTCCTTGGGTCACTGCTGAGGTCAGGGGAGCTGCATTTTCAACAAGTAACCACCCCATCCCCAGCATAGATGAGGTGAGGCTAATTTGTGAAGAGAAATAACAGATTGGTAAGTGACTGGTAAGTCACTAAAAGTGTAATAGGAAGTTGTATACCAGGTAATCTGGTTGTTAATGTATGCCTTCCGAAGGGGCCTGAGTGCTAAGGTCCTATGACAGGTAAGTTCTGATATATGGAAGAGGTTAGGAAATGTGGAGAGCAGAGGAAACTAATTGTATATGGCAGGGCATGCATGGTGGTGGCTTCAAGCCCACCATCCCCAGTGATGGCTGTTGGGTGGCTGGGAATTGAACCAGGACACCAGGAGGAGGAAGACAATGAAAGTCAATCTCCTCTGAGACACATGTGTCTGGATTTAGCCTCGCTGGTTTTACTTACTTAAATATTTGAGTGGTGGCATGTTTTGACCCCCCCAGTTAGCTGTTCTCGGTGGGTATCAGAGAAGACACCTCTATAGGCTATTGCCTCCTTCGTTGCTGGCCCTTCCCTGGGACCAGGGGACCTGACAGGCTTCAATCATAAAGTCCAGTGACGTCCCAGACTCACCTGAACCCTTCCTGTGGTACTCATTCTCCCTTCTCAGGTTCCCAAAGGTCCTAAGGCAATGCAATACGGCTACTGCTTCCCCAGACTATGCAGTATGCATACAATACTCTATTGACACTGACTGTCCTAAATCAAAGCGGTAGGAGGAAGGTTAATGGGAAAAAATGCACTCTGAAGCCGAGCTACTAAATACCACGTGAAGAGAAGGTCACAAAAAGCTTTCCTGAAATTGACTTACTTTTAGAAATGGTGCCATTCTTGAGATCTGACCTTTAGAGGTTATACAATTTTGACAAAGGCCTTTGGGGTGTTTAGCAATTCTCGCTCTTCCTCTTATCAACAATCTCAGCAAATAACACCACAGCCCCTCTAGTCACTCCCACTGGAAGCCCAAGCCCCAGTCTGACTTCCAACCTCTCACCACACACACACAGGCTTGCCAATTTTACTTTCTGGATTTTTTTTTTTTAACCATAACTTAAAGTACATTTAGAGTTGATGTGAAGGGATGCAGAAGTGAGACGGAGCCTAGAAACAAAGGAGGGAATATAGAGATGGTGGGTAGAGTAAGGCTCCTTCATAGTGTATATGGAGGGATGGGCCACTGATGGGAGCAGGAAAAGCCGTCTGGCTTCGGAAAGCAGAGAGAGCCCCATTAATGGGCTAAGATAAAGGCAAGTCAAAATCTGAGGAGGAAAGAATCAGAGGTTTGGGAAGGTTAGGGTAGGTTAGGAATACCAGAGACACAGGCTGTGAGGCTGTGCTGAGGGCTTGCTGAGCTCTGCTGGATGGAGCTGCATCTCGACCATCTGTTCGTATGGAGTTTATTCTCCAGTGACGGAAACAAAGAGCCAGTTCTGAAATCACCAGTGGACACGTCCAGCTCATCAACAGTCTGCTTTTCCCCCAGCTCGCGCTGTTAAGGGTTCCCACAGCAACTGTTTTTAAACTTTACCAGGTGCCTCTGGCTTTTCCTTCTCTCTCCATCAGACTCCTTTTTTTTAATCCTGGTAGTTTGATTTTAAACTGTTTTAGGTGTTCATTATTTATTTATTTAAATTATTGTAAGTGCTCCAGTTTATTTAAACTAAAAAAAAAGTCAAAACAGTTTACCCACTTCTCCTCCCTACTCTCTGCCTCTGTGCTCTCTCTGAGCTTGCTTTTCATTTGGTTGTTTGCTATTTTAGATTCCACATGTAGAAGAGATCCTATGATGCCCATCTTTCTCTGACTTCTGTTTCATAGCATAATGCCCTCCAGGTCCTTCCATGTTGCTGCGAATGGAAAGATTCTGTACCTTTTTCTGAGTGAATAATAGCCCATTGCATATACATATATATGCAAGGTGTTATGGAAAAACCAGAATGAACTTTTTGCTTTTTGGCCAACTATATGTATGTATGTATGTGTGTGTGTGTATGTATATATATATGCTCTGCAGTTCATTTACTTATCCTCTGATGGACACTTGTTTCCATATCTTGGCTATTCATAAATAACGCTGCAGTGAACATAAGGGTTCATTTTATTGTTGTTTAGTCACTAAGTCGTGTCCCACTCTTTGCAACCCCATGGACTGTAGCCCACCAGGCTCCCCTGTCCATGGGATTTCCTAGGCAAGAATACTGGAGTGGGTTGCCAGTCCCTTCTCCAGGGGATCTTCCTGATCCAGGGATCAAACCTGTGTCTTCTGCAATGGTGGGCAGATTCTTTACTACTGAGCCACCAGGGAAGTCCTTTAAAATTTTATCCATTCTAATATAAGAGTTGTGGTATCTCACTGTAGTTTTAATTTTGCTTTTCCTATTGATTAATGATGGTTTTTAAATGAACTTGTATATCATCCACCAAAGACATTTACTGGTGAAGTGTGTGCTCGATCTTTTGCTCACTTAAAAAGCAAATTATTTTATTATTGTGCCTTAATATTGTATTATTGTATAACATATTATAGTTATATTATTGTAAAATAATATAATTATCTTATATATATATCAGATATATAAAAATATATATCTGGATACAAGCCCTTCGTTAAATATATGTTTTGCAAATATTTCCTCATTTTCTTAACAGTGTCTCTGTGAAGGACCAAAGTTTTAAACCTTGGCTAAATCCAACTTATTAATTTTTTATTTTTTATAGATCATGTTTTTTGTATTGTATGTGTGCTTTTTGTATTGTGTGTAAGAGTTCTTTGCCTAACCAAAGGTCACAAAGATTTTCTCCTATATTTTCTTTTCAAAAGTTAAAAAGTTAACTTTTATGTTACTATCCATTTGGGGTTAATTTTTGTAAATGGTGTGAGATATGGATTGAGGTTCAAGTTTTTTTTACATATAGATATTCAATTGTTCTAGCCTCATTTGCTGAAAAGATTCTCCACTGAATAACTTTTGCAATTCTGTCAAAAATCAGTTGGTCATGTGTGAGTTTATTTATGGATTTTTTTTTTAATTTCTGGATTTTCTATTCTGTTTCATTAATTTATGTATCTTTTCTTTAACCAGCTTCATTAACTATAGCCTTACAGTAAGTGTTAAAATCAGTTTAGTGTAAACTCTCCAGCACTCTTTTTCATTTTTGAAATTGTATTTGGCTGTTCTCATTCTTCCACTTTTCCATAGGAATTTTAGTATCAGTGTGTGAATTTCTACAATACATCCTGATAAAACTGAATGGGATAGTGTTAAGTTTGTAAGTCTACTTGGGGAGAACAGTACATGGCATATCTCCCCATTCATTTAGCTCCTTTTTGTTCTGTAGTTTGCAGTATACAGGTCTTACATGTATTGTTTGCTTTACACTTAGGCATTTCATGCTTTTAGGTAGTATTAAAATAGTTCTTTTTCAGTTTCAATTGTTCATTGCCAATGTATAAACATATAATTGATTTTTTATACTGATCCTGTATCCTGTGATCTTGCTAAACTCACTTATTCTAGTTTTTTGGGGGTGGAGGGTAGACTCTGGAATTTTCTACACTGATAAGTCATGTTATCTGTAAAAAGAGACAGTTTCATTTTTTCCTTTCTGCTCTCTATGCCCAGTTTCTGTATGTGGTTTAAACTGCTGTTTCACCTAGAACATTTTAAGAGAGAAGGAATGGGGACTCTCAGGGGTATCTGTGTGTGTGCCAAACGAGAGGGTCAGCCAGATCATTCATCCCTCCTCCCAACACGCTTCATCTGATGTTAACCTCAATGGCAAGACCATTCATTCATTCAACAAGCTTGATTGCATATGTATAGAGTTCCACATACTTTGTTGGGGATGGGGATGCAGCTGGAACAACCAGGTCGTTTGTGACTCAGCAGGACCAAATGAGAGAATAGTTAGCCACAGCGGAGGGTTAAATGCTCTAGTACTCTCATAATCAGCATGTGCATTGGGCGATGGGAACCTGGAGAATGGCTCTGCCTGCTTAGGGCTTCAAAGAGGTTAGGTTAGAATAGGTAGAGGATAAGAGGGAGATGGAGAAGAGGACGACAGGATGAGATGGTTGGATGGTATCACCGATTCAATGGACATGAACTTGGGCAAACTCTGGGAGGTGGTGAGGGACAGGGAAGCCTGGCATGTTGCAGTCCATGGGGTCCCAAAGAGTTGGACACCGCTTGGTGGCTGAACAACAACCAAAGGGGGTGATGCTTGTCAACAGAATAGGTGAACCGGAGAGCACGTGCTCACCAGCTCCATCTTAGGCAGGTCAGCCTTTTTTTTTTTAAATAGATGGCTTTTTCAGATCAGTTTTAGGTTCATAGTAAAATTGAACAGAAGGTTAGAGATTTCCCATGTACTTTCTGCCCACACGCATGGCAAGCCAATTCTTTAATCATTTTAGTATTTGAAAATGTACGACAGGATGAGATGGTTGGATGGTATCACCGATTCAATGGACATGAACTTGGGCAAACTCTGGGAGGTGGTGAGGGACAGGGAAGCCTGGCATGTTGCAGTCCATGGGGTCCCAAAGAGTTGGACACCGCTTGGTGGCTGAACAACAACCAAAGGGGGTGATGCTTGTCAACAGAATAGGTGAACCGGAGAGCACGTGCTCACCAGCTCCATCTTAGGCAGGTCAGCCTTTTTTTTTTAATAGATGGCTTTTTCAGATCAGTTTTAGTTTCATAGTAAAATTGAACAGAAGGTTAGAGATTTCCCATGTACTGTCTGCCCACACGCATGGCAAGCCAATTCTTTAATCATTTTAGTATTTGAAAATGAATCTGTTTTATAAGTTAACAGTGGGTATTAATTGTATTTGAGATTCTCATATATGCTTTGATGCTCAGAGACTACATAGAGTATAATAGTGTGTGGATGTCTCATGATGTTTTCAGATTTAGTACATAGAAGAATCAACTGGGGAATGTTAAAATGCTCGCAAAGAATCTAATTCCTTGGGTCACTGCTGAGGTCAGGGGAGCTGCATTTTCAACAAGTAACCACCCCATCCCCAGCATAGATGAGGTGAGGCTAATTTGTGAAGAGAAATAACAGATTGGTAAGTGACTGGTAAGTCACTAAAAGTGTAATAGGAAGTTGTATACCAGGTAATCTGGTTGTTAATGTATGCCTTCCGAAGGGGCCTGAGTGCTAAGGTCCTATGACAGGTAAGTTCTGATATATGGAAGAGGTTAGGAAATGTGGAGAGCAGAGGAAACTAATTGTATATGGCAGGGCATGCATGGTGGTGGCTTCAAGCCCACCATCCCCAGTGATGGCTGTTGGGTGGCTGGGAATTGAACCAGGACACCAGGAGGAGGAAGACAATGAAAGTAAATCTCCTCTGAGACACATGTGTCTGGATTTAGCCTCGCTGGTTTTACTTACTTAAATATTTGAGTGGTGGCATGTTTTGACCCCCCCAGTTAGCTGTTCTCGGTGGGTATCAGAGAAGACACCTCTATAGGCTATTGCCTCCTTCGTTGCTGGCCCTTCCCTGGGACCAGGGGACCTGACAGGCTTCAATCATAAAGTCCAGTGACGTCCCAGACTCACCTGAACCCTTCCTGTGGTACTCATTCTCCCTTCTCAGGTTCCCAAAGGTCCTAAGGCAATGCAATACGGCTACTGCTTCCCCAGACTATGCAGTATGCATACAATACTCTATTGACACTGACTGTCCTAAATCAAAGCGGTAGGAGGAAGGTTAATGGGAAAAAATGCACTCTGAAGCCGAGCTACTAAATACCACGTGAAGAGAAGGTCACAAAAAGCTTTCCTGAAATTGACTTACTTTTAGAAATGGTGCCATTCTTGAGATCTGACCTTTAGAGGTTATACAATTTTGACAAAGGCCTTTGGGGTGTTTAGCAATTCTCGCTCTTCCTCTTAACAATCTCAGCAAATAACACCACAGCCCCTCTAGTCACTCCCACTGGAAGCCCAAGCCCCAGTCTGACTTCCAACCTCTCACCACACACACACAGGCTTGCCAATTTTACTTTCTGGATTTTTTTTTTTTAACCATAACTTAAAGTACATTTAGAGTTGATGTGAAGGGATGCAGAAGTGAGACGGAGCCTAGAAACAAAGGAGGGAATATAGAGATGGTGGGTAGAGTAAGGCTCCTTCATAGTGTATATGGAGGGATGGGCCACTGATGGGAGCAGGAAAAGCCGTCTGGCTTCGGAAAGCAGAGAGAGCCCCATTAATGGGCTAAGATAAAGGCAAGTCAAAATCTGAGGAGGAAAGAATCAGAGGTTTGGGAAGGTTAGGGTAGGTTAGGAATACCAGAGACACAGGCTGTGAGGCTGTGCTGAGGGCTTGCTGAGCTCTGCTGGATGGAGCTGCATCTCGACCATCTGTTCGTATGGAGTTTATTCTCCAGTGACGGAAACAAAGAGCCAGTTCTGAAATCACCAGTGGACACGTCCAGCTCATCAACAGTCTGCTTTTCCCCCAGCTCGCGCTGTTAAGGGTTCCCACAGCAAC
Source organism: Cephalophus harveyi (assembly GCA_006410635.1). NCBI lineage: Eukaryota > Metazoa > Chordata > Mammalia > Artiodactyla > Bovidae > Cephalophus > Cephalophus harveyi. The sequence goes on from SJYT01083135.1 coordinate 468,210, forward strand.
TGTTTTTAAACTTTACCAGGTGCCTCTGGCTTTTCCTTCTCTCTCCATCAGACTCCTTTTTTTTAATCCTGGTAGTTTGATTTTAAAATGTTTTAGGTGTTCATTATTTATTTATTTAAATTATTGTAAGTGCTCCAGTTTATTTAAACTAAAAAAAAAGTCAAAACAGTTTACCCACTTCTCCTCCCTACTCTCTGCCTCTGTTCTCTCTCTGAGCTTGCTTTTCATTTGGTTGTTTGCTATTTTAGATTCCACATGTAGAAGAGATCCTATGATGCCCATCTTTCTCTGACTTCTGTTTCATAGCATAATGCCCTCCAGGTCCTTCCATGTTGCTGCGAATGGAAAGATTCTGTACCTTTTTCTGGGTGAATAATAGCCCATTGCATATACATATATATGCAAGGTGTTATGGAAAAACCAGAATGAACTTTTTGCTTTTTGGCCAACTATATGTATGTATGTATGTGTGTGTGTGTATGTATATATATATGCTCTGCAGTTCATTTACTTATCCTCTGATGGACACTTGTTTCCATATCTTGGCTATTCATAAATAACGCTGCAGTGAACATAAGGGTTCATTTTATTGTTGTTTAGTCACTAAGTCGTGTCCCACTCTTTGCAACCCCATGGACTGTAGCCCACCAGGCTCCCCTGTCCATGGGATTTCCTAGGCAAGAATACTGGAGTGGGTTGCCAGTCCCTTCTCCAGGGGATCTTCCTGATCCAGGGATCAAACCTGTGTCTTCTGCAATGGTGGGCAGATTCTTTACTACTGAGCCACCAGGGAAGTCCTTTAAAATTTTATCCATTCTAATATAAGAGTTGTGGTATCTCACTGTAGTTTTAATTTTGCTTTTCCTATTGATTAATGATGGTTTTTAAATGAACTTGTATATCATCCACCAAAGACATTTACTGGTGAAGTGTGTGCTCGATCTTTTGCTCACTTAAAAAGCAAATTATTTTATTATTGTGCCTTAATATTGTATTATTGTATAACATATTATAGTTATATTATTGTAAAATAATTATCTTATATATATATCAGATATATAAAAATATATATCTGGATACAAGCCCTTCGTTAAATATATGTTTTGCAAATATTTCCTCATTTTCTTAACAGTGTCTCTGTGAAGGACCAAAGTTTTAAACCTTGGCTAAATCCAACTTATTAATTTTTTATTTTTTATAGATCATGTTTTTTGTATTGTATGTGTGCTTTTTGTATTGTGTGTAAGAGTTCTTTGCCTAACCAAAGGTCACAAAGATTTTCCCCTATATTTTCTTTTCAAAAGTTAAAAAGTTAACTTTTATGTTACTATCCATTTGGGGTTAATTTTTGTAAATGGTGTGAGATATGGATTGAGGTTCAAGTTTTTTTTACATATAGATATTCAATTGTTCTAGCCTCATTTGCTGAAAAGATTCTCCACTGAATAACTTTTGCAATTCTGTCAAAAATCAGTTGGTCATGTGTGAGTTTATTTATGGATTTTTTTTTTTAATTTCTGGATTTTCTATTCTGTTTCATTAATTTATGTATCTTTTCTTTAACCAGCTTCATTAACTATAGCCTTATAGTAAGTGTTAAAATCAGTTTAGTGTAAACTCTCCAGCACTCTTTTTCATTTTTGAAATTGTATTTGGCTGTTCTCATTCTTCCACTTTTCCATAGGAATTTTAGTATCAGTGTGTGAATTTCTACAATACATCCTGATAAAACTGAATGGGATAGTGTTAAGTTTGTAAGTCTACTTGGGGAGAACAGTACATGGCATATCTCCCCATTCATTTAGCTCCTTTTTGTTCTGTAGTTTGCAGTATACAGGTCTTACATGTATTGTTTGCTTTACACTTAGGCATTTCATGCTTTTAGGTAGTATTAAAATAGTTCTTTTTCAGTTTCAATTGTTCATTGCCAATGTATAAACATATAATTGATTTTTTATACTGATCCTGTATCCTGTGATCTTGCTAAACTCACTTATTCTAGTTTTTTTGGGGGTGGAGGGTAGACTCTGGAATTTTCTACACTGATAAGTCATGTTATCTGTAAAAAGAGACAGTTTCATTTTTTCCTTTCTGCTCTCTATGCCCAGTTTCTGTATGTGGTTTAAACTGCTGTTTCACCTAGAACATTTTATTTTTAGAAAAATATTTTAATAAGATTAAGTTCTTGCCAAATGGTCTTTCTCAATAATTAAAAGGGATTAGATCCCAAAGGCCTGGGCCCAACCAGATATTGGACTTGGGTTGAGTTGTAGGTTCATACCAGTTTTTACCTCAAATTCTTATTTCAGGATGTGGCTTGTCTTTCCTCATAGCTCAATGATTGACATCCTCTAGCATCACACTAGAGAATGGGCATGAATATGCTTTGCATTTACAGAATCAAAGAGGTTCCCATTACCAGTAGAATTCTTAACTTGGGCAGTTGCCCAGGATCACCAGGTACGGACATTACCTTGATGCTTATGAGAGATGAAGCTCTTGGGGTTGCATTTACGTGATGGGCTTAATTCTAATCTACATTTAGGGCCAGCTCTTCTTAAGGAGAACTAAGACCCCGAAGAACAGTCCTGTGATGGTTGACTATGTGTAGGCCAAAACTCATGCCTCTTCTTTCCCCAACCCACAGGGCCCCGAGCCGTGTGTTTCCTCTGCTCTGCCATGTGGAAGGTCTTTACAATTTTCACCCTTCAGAGCTAGGCTACAAAATGATGATTAGGACATGTTATACAGCTTTGGTTTTTGCTTAATGCTGCTGCTGCTGCTGCTAAGTCGCTTCAGTCGTGTCCGACTCTGTGCGACCCCACAGACGGCAGCCCACCAGGCTCCCGCGTCCCTGGGATTCTCCAGGCAAGAACACTGGAGTGGGTTGCCATTTCCTTCTCCAATGCATGAAAGTGAAAAGTGAAAGTGAAGTCGCTCAGTCGTGCCTGACTCTCAGCGACCCCATGGACTGCAGCCTACCAGGCTCCTCCATCCATGGGATTTTCCAGGCAAGAGTACTGGAGTGGGGTGCCATGACTAGTTATTTTCCTATTTTCGTTTGGCCAATGGCCAGATGCGGCCAATGGGGATGATATGCAGAGTATGTCATGTAGCCAGAGGACCCCTGTGTCTGCAGAGTCATCATTGCTTCAGTGGGAAGGAGCCTGGGAATGGCTCTTAGACAAAGCCTTCTCACTGAGCAGAGGCCAACTCCAATGTGAGCTCAGCTGGTACATTTGACACCCCAGGGTCCATCTCCCTTGCTGGAGGGTGCAGGAGTTGTGGGAGCAGGGACTCTTTTTTTTTTTCCCTTTTTGTTTTAAATATGTATTTATTTATTTGGCTGTACCAGGTCTTAATCGTGACACATGGGCTCTTTAGCTGTGGCATGTGGGATATAGTTCCCTGACCAGGGATTGAACCCAGCCCCCCTGCATTAGGAACACAGAATCTAAGCCACTGGACCACCAGGGAAGTTCCGGGGATTCAATCTTATACTCACGACCCCAGAGCCCGACTCAGGACTTGACTGAACAGACCTATCAATACACCTAGCAGTCTAGCCCGATGGAAAGGTCAAATCTCAGCATCAGATTTGAGGCTAAGCACAGCTGCCTGTTCAAGTCACTTATTCTCTTAAAGCTGTGTTTTTCCCATCTGTGACATGTGGCTATTATCTACCTTATTTGTGATCACAGTAAAATGCTTTCATCTTCTACTACTACTAAGTGGCTCTTATTAGAACTTTTATTTAACAGATACACTGTGTCACTCAATCCTAACTACTGGCAAATCCTCCCCAACTTGGTTGCTTCCCTTGGTTGAGAAGGAACTCAGGGGCTGCTGCTGCAGTTTGGACACAGGGGAGCCTGTGACATACCCTGCTGCTCAGAGTATCTAAGATGCTAAGTGGTCTCTGTGCAGCGGTAACTGCAGAGGTGGTACCCAGACTATGTGAGCATCCACACGAGTGTCGGCATCCAGGGTTTTATATTCAGCAGGATCTATAGGACGTTCTAATGTGAACAGGCTGGCCCATGTCTGGAAGGGATGGAAAAGATCCAGAAAACAGATTCTCTTCCTAAATGTCGAGACACGTGTTCCAACCTATCAGGTTACAATTCACTAGGCAAGTTTCAACAAAGTATTTCTTCATTGTTTTTCCTGGTGTCCTGGATCCTTTCTGATGGGTGCTAGCACTTGCCATATAATTTGGGGTTTGGGAGAATGCTGTTGTTAACACTTTATTTTTATTTTGAATTTTATTTTGAATTTTTCAAAGTCCCCAAATTATAGGAAAGGCTGTGATCCTCATAAGGTTAGTCTCTGGTGGAAAAATGCATATTCCTGACGCACTTGTCTTGGTATTTTTTTTCTTATTTATTTTTTAAATTAAGAACTTTGATGATATTCTGAAACTATTTGACATGACCTCATTTTGAAGGTAGCCACATAGATTTCTGCAGTCTAAATAATTTAATCCCTCAGTTGGAGAATAAACTTTCAAGCAATAGTATTTTGGGATCACATATTTATAAGGAAATAATTGGGTGTTATCTCCTTCTTGAAAAGTCTATTCTGCATCAAAATAGGAACACATCAATATGGTCACAATTTTATAATGTGCATACACACCCCTGTGTGTTTGTTCATGTGTGCATGTCTATAGGCAGTAAAACTAGCTTTTTCTAGGAGTGGTGGTATTTTGATTTTGTGTTTTTGTGTATTTCAAAATACTTGCAATGATTAACACCGAAACAATAATCACTGGATATAAAGACAGAAGAGTTTTTAAAGAATATCTTTCCCAGGCTCAGGCCCAAAATATAAGATCTTATTATAAAATAAAAAATATTATCATATTATTTTGGCCAGATACTTCCAGAAGTGAGAAATTAAACAGAGATTTTTAAGACTGAGTTTACCAGACGTGATCACCTCAAAGGTAGTCTATAAATCTACAATTCTAGTAGCCGAGCCCCGAGAAAGGTCACATCACTCAGCGATGCTGAGGGTCCTTCTGTTTCTTTTTGTTAACCAGATTGAAAAGGAAGACCAAGCCGACCCCTCGGAAGAAGTGATGGAGGACTTTCAGATGAACGGTCGGCCTCAGTTCCTGGACTCACTGCTTCTCGACGCACGTGCCCTGGGACAGGTCACCCGGCTTTGAATATGACGCAGGGGCCACCACCTGCTGATGTGGCCACAGCCGATGCCCACTGTCCCCGTGGGGCGGGCGCCGCCGGGCAGCCTGCCTGGAGGTGAGAGGGGACACCTCTGTGCGTTAGGCTCCAGGCAGTGGGTCCCCACAGCACCTTTTGGTCTCAGCCACAGTCCTGTCCCCTGGAGGACGCACACAGGCCTCCAGGATCTCTGGAGCAGGACGGCCCTGCTGCCAGCGCACATGTTGTCGTCCAGCCTCAAGACCCCCCGTGCCTGGCGTCTTGTACCCTTGGCTGACTTTTAATCCTGGCCTCCTCCTCTGTCATCAGTCCTCTGCCTGGGCTCCTCTGTCCCCCTGCACCCTTTCGTCTCCATCTGACCTCCTTAATCAGTCCCTGTACTAGCTCACAGTCAGAGGCACAGCTGGCTTCAAGTGTGGAAGATTCAAGTTCTTTTATAGTAAGACATTAGGCTGCCAAATGGTTCGGAGATGCAAGGAGATTCCCAGGGAGCGTAGGAGGTGTCCAGACGCCAGAGGCGCCCAGTGTGCTGGGTCCAAAGCTGGAGAAAAGTCTGAGGAAGGCGCTCCCTCCCACCCCCAGGCCCCTGTCTCCAGCCTCACACAGGGATCTGTGGGGGTCTCCTCCCGAGCCCTCCTGGGTGACAGCAAATACTCTCAGGCAACCATCCAGGTCCAGCCCCTCTGGACAGTCAGCTCCAGCACTGTTTGCTCTGTAACATGTGTAACCCCGGGCAAGCAATCTGGGCTCATACCCTGCCCGCCTCCCCTCTCCCGAAGGCTCGCAGACAAGGCTGCTGAGTCGGCCCCTGGGAGGCAGCGCTGCTGTTTTCCCCGCTCCCCACCTCAGGACACAGCCAGACCTCAGGGCACCTTCGCAGGCCAGAAAGGGCGCTCAGAGAGTTGCCGTTCTCAGGCCATGGAGTCCCAAATTCCTGGGGGAGGGCTGAGGCCTGCCCCCCCGACCCCCACCCCCGCTCTCCGTGCCTGGACCCCTTTATATACTGGAGAGGGATCAGGAAAGCTAGGAGAGGAACTTGGCCTTTGGGAGAGGAGAATTAAGCCAGGGGAGGGGTGAGCTGGGGCAGCTGAGCAGTCCAAGACGTCCCTCCCTGTGTATGAACCCACTCTGTGGGGTGTGGGGGTCTGAAGCCAGTTATCATGGAGCAGGGTTGGGGTTGACTTCTCATCTCTTCTTTTTGATTTGCTCCCACTATCTGTAGCCCTAGGCTCTTGAAAAGGACTTTTTGATCTTGAGGATGGGCTCTTGATCAGGGCCATAGGAACTTACTCCCTCACCCCACTCTGGTTCTACTATACTCCCTATACATATGCACGTGTGGGGGGCAATGCCCCAGGTAAAACAGAGGACCCTCAGATCACCTGGTGCTGCTGTGGATTGGTGTGTGTGTCTGTGTGTGTGTGTGTGTGTTTAGAAACTTGGCTTTGGGAGAATATCTTTGGGCTTGTCTTCACTCCCATGCACAAATACTGGAGAGCCTCTCTGAGTTCTGTGTCGATCCCACGACCCTGGAGGACCCTGACCGCTGAAGTTGATCCTGAGAGAAGGCCACGGTCCCTTCAGGGCCGACCTTGATGTAGGATTCCACTGTGAAACCCAGCAGTGGCCTTGTAGGGGCACTCCTCCTTGGGCTAGTTTCCTTACCCAGCTCAGAGAGGAGGGATGGAAGGAGAGAGTTGAGGGCATCCATCTCTCTTCAGGCTCGAGTGGGGTCTATTCCAGAAGGCTATTCCAACTTGTTTTTGCCAGTGTGCCTATTGGTTTCTAAAGCTGGGGTTGAAGGGTGGAGGATACAGGGAACAGATCCTCCTCCCAGTCCTCCACTCCTCCCTTCTACTCATGAGGCTGGAGGAGGGGAGGCGGAGCCAGGCCCCAACCCCAAAGGGTACAGAGCTCGTTGTTCTTCCAGACTTGGTCCACTTTACTTGTGACTCAGAAGCCCTTTCGCTACCCAGCAAGATCACACTGTCTTGCCTCTTTCCGGTCTCTGCTTTTGTACGTATAAGTGATATGTTGTCGTATCTATCCATGCTTGTGCCAACCTCAGGGCTCTGTTCTTACTGTTCATTCTGCCTGTGATGTTCTGGCCCAAGATCTTTGCACTAATGCCTTCAACTCAAATACCATGTCAGAGAGGCTTCCCTGGGAAGTCAGTGTGGTTTCCATAGTTATGCTCTATCGCATCGCTCTAGCAGTGATCACCTTCNTTCTTACTGTTCATTCTGCCTGTGATGTTCTGGCCCAAGATCTTTGCACTAATGCCTTCAACTCAAATACCATGTCAGAGAGGCTTCCCTGGGAAGTCAGTGTGGTTTCCATAGTTATGCTCTATCGCATCGCTCTAGCAGTGATCACCTTCTCAAACCATCTTGTCCATATATATACTTGTTTATTGCTTGGGATCCCATCTCCTCCTAATGTAAACTCCACAACTGCCAATACTTGTTTACTGCCACATTCTAAGTTCCTAACACTAGTAAGAACTCAATAAATGCTTGTTGACTGAATGGGTGTTTGTTTGTTATTCTTAAAATAGGCATAATTTTCCAAAAGTTCAGAGAGAGAAGTCAAAGGTGTCTATTGTGTTCAGCAGCAAGGAAGCTTCTAGGGTGTGACTCTGTAGGGCATCCTGTGTGAGAGTCCATGGGAGGTGAGGACAGAAATTGGGAAAGGAAGATGCAACTCCCTCAACTCAGCTCCACCAGGAAGGGGGCAGAGGAGGGGGCCATAGCAGGGGTGTTCCATGAAGCCAGCTGACACCTGGCATGTTGAATGGGAAGGAGGCAATGGAGTGGGTGTGAGGAGGAGGAGGAGGTAACTGGTGGAGTCAGGAACTGAGCAAACTCTGGGAGATAGTGAAGGACAGGGAAGCCTAGCATGCTGTAGTCCCCGGGGTTGCAAAGTGTCAGACACAACTTAGCGACCGAATAACAGGAACTGAGGAGGCTGGCGAGAGGAAGTCAGGGCACAGGTGGGGGCATCAGGTGTGGAGCAGGGGTTCCTTCTCATCAGAAAAAAGGAAAGGAGAGCACAGGTTCTGGCGGGTTTGCAGGGTCAGTGACAGGAGCCTGAGGCAATTCTTGCCCATGGCTTTGATTTTCTACTGGAGTAGGTGGGAAAGTGCCCTGTTCACAAATGGGGGTGATGGTGGTGCTGTTAGGGGTCAGAGATATGAGGAGAGTGGAGAGGATTATAAGGAAATCACTTTATCTAAAGTCTTTGAAATCTTCTTAAACCTTTCTCCAGATGAATTTCCTTAATTAAGTTACAGTTCAAGGCAATATCTTGACACTAAGTTGTTGTCTATAATGTCACAGTTAAATGTGAATCTAAGATCTAAATCTGAGACTCATGTGGTCTCAGGAGGAAGATGGAAGAGTTGGAGAGGAAAGGCAGAGTTTAATCTTCCCAAAGAATATAGAATCACAGGGAAACTTTCACTATGGGAAGCTGCAAAAATGCTGACGCATCACAGTGAGATGGGGCTGTGCTATGGGGCAGTAAATTGCTGAGTGTCCATCTGGGTTGCTGTTCAGACACCAGAGAAATGTGAAAACTTATTCTCCCAGGAGAGCTTCTTGTCTGACTCCATAGCACATATGTCAGCCCCATTAATAACATCATAATGGGTACTTACTATCTCTACTGAAGTAAAATGAAGTATTTTTAACAGACAAAGATGATGCTGTTGGCCCAAGAGTGGGGTGTTTTATTTCCAATTCGGTGAGACTTTGCCTACTTATTCTTCTTATTTGTAACACAGGTACACACTTGCAAGTATGCTGGGTAAGGGTAGTGATAAAAGTTTTTTGTTGAGTATCAACTACATATCTATCTGGTGCCACATAGAGTTTTATGTTTGCAAATAGGAGAAGTTGGTTATGGCCTCCATGGCCATTGAATCATGACCTTGACCTTATTGCTATTATGTCACAAAATGGAAGTTGCCAAACTCAGCTTGGTGAAACCCTGGGATACTTGGAGATGCCACCTTATGAGATAAGCAGGAAGTAGAACCAACAGGGGCCCAGGGCACCTCCATGTCAACTAAAGCAGCTTTTAGGGTCTATGTTGATTTCTAATTTTATATAGATAAAGGGTCCCACTAGGGTAAAAGAGTCAAACAATCTCTACTTTCATAGCTAAAGCAGAAAAAAAAAAAAAAAATTTTTTTTTTGGCCTTGCCATGGGCCTTACAGGATCTGAGTTCCCTGACCAGGGATTGAACCTATGCCCCGGAAGTGAAAGTGCCAAGTTGTAACCACTGGACCAGCAGGAAATTCTCAAATATTGATAGAATACTTATGTTAGTAATTTTCTAAGTGGTTTCTTGAAGAGTGTATTCTTTGGCAATGACATTATGGATTTAGGTTCAGTTGATGGGTAAGGGTATTTCAATGACTACTTATTTCCTCTAAGGCAACATTCATCTACCACCGAGTTGAGTGTTTTGACTTTTGATCAAGGTTTAGCCAACATTTGGATGAGCAAAAGAACATAGATTAGCCAATAGTTCTGATAATTATTTTCCTTTTAAGCAAATTGATATAAAAGTTTTATATTCAACATGGATCATATTCAAACTCACCTCTGTTGCACAAGATACATTAACTGTATAAACTATATTAATAGTACATAAAACAGGTTTGAGGAGAGTGGAGAGGATGAAAGGTGACAGCTCAAGGGGTGGTCTTCATAACAAATCAAATATCTATCAGATTTGAGTCATTTGGTTCAAAAAGATCTGTTAACAATAAAACCAAGTTCTGAGCTATGCTCAATCTCTAAGTCATGTGTGACTCTTTTTGACCCCTTGGACTGTAGCCCATCAGGCTCCTCTTGTCCTTCTTTTCCAGGCAAAAATACTGGAGTGGGTTGCCATTTCCTCCTCCAGGGGATTTTTCCTGACCCAGGGGTCAAACCCACTTTTGCTGTCTCCCCTCCATTGACAGGTGGGCTCTTTACCACTGAGCCATCTGGGAAGCCTGAGCTCTAAGACAGTGTGTGCCTAATTACTAAAATAACATTCACAGTGGATTTTGGAGCATCCCAACATATCCCGAGGCGGGAATCCTGGGGGAGCAGGTGGTAATATCAGGAGAAGCTCCTTTCTAGAACCCATAGGCTGCATGTATTCTGTAGCAAGAGAAAGATAGATAATCTCGAGTAAGGAGGGTCAAGAAAGAAGGTACTTTCTTACGGCAAGAGGGTCTAGGTTTCTAAACTTTCCTATAGGAAAGAGATATAAGCTCACTAGGAAGAAAGACTGGGAGTGTGTGGGTCCATGTTTGAGAAGGTGGCTGATGGCAATGTTAGTCATTTATGTGTTGAGTTAATGGCAGGTATTCCTGGTGAAGATGGGAAGTTATTGGCACCAGCATTAGCTAAGCCAGCCCTCCCTGGAGAAAGTTAAGAGCTCTTGGGGCCACTCTTTGTCAGTGAAGCCACAGCAGGGCCAGTATTAGTTGCAGATATTTTATCAGATCCTGAAAATAGTTCCTTGGCCCAGGAGGTGGTCCAGGCGTAGCCCCTTGTTGACGACCAAGCAAGTCTGTTTGATTTCAATGGAGAAATCCCCATTGTGTTCACCATTAAGGAGGGCTGGGTAGTCTGACATTCAGAGACCGTGGGATTCAATAGACATTCTGGCAGTTTTTCTTCAAGTCATGTTTACAAATCAAAAGCAAAGCTTTTCCTGATACCTGATAGGTACCTCTACCCAGGTGGTAGCCCATTCACAACTAATTCACTTGTAGGCATGCCTCTTCCATAGCAAGAAGCAAGTGAAGGCCACAGTGGGGTCGAGTGCCCTAGTACTGCCAGGGAGTGTGCCCAGGGAGCTTGAGCCCCCAGGATGGCTCCCATGCTGGCTCCCAGGATGTCTCACTGATGGGAGTTACTTAGTGATCTTCCTGGATTTGGTTAATTTCTGAGACCTCTGAAGTACATCCATCTTTGGCTTTGCTATCTGCAATTCCTGTCTCCGCAAGGCAGCATCTTTCTTCTCTCCAGGAAGAAATCTTGATGCATCAGGAATAAAAATTCTGGTTTCTTGGGCTTTTCTTTCACCACATGGTGATCTAACAGATTTTTACATAATCTATCTTCACTATAATTCATCTTCCGTTTCTTGAATTCTCTGTGAACATCCCCTTCTGCAGCTGACAGCTTCTGTTCTTTCTCTTCTGGCTTATAAGCTTTGTGAGTCAGACCCTTTAACAGAATCTTAGTTTTCTGCTGATGGAGATCATTAAGGACCTCTACTGCCAGCTGCAAGATTTTGCATTTATTTTCAACCAGAGCTTTGCCTGCAAGCAACGAAAAAGAAAATCATTTTCCAACTTTTTTTCTTCCAGCTGATGCCTCGCTGACACTTCATTATTTGGCTTGGAATGTAAATAGTGTCTGTTTTCTTCAACTCTTGTTAATGTGGATTTTGGTATCATCTACTTTCCTGACTTTTCTTTTTTTTTTTACAATGGTAATCTGCCAACCAAATCTTTTATTTTTAAAATTATCCCATTCATTTCCTTCCCTATGATTTTTCTACTCTGATCTTTCATGACTAGGTTTTAGCTGCAGAGCATATTTATTGAGAACTTCAACGCCGTTATTTTTCTAAGTCACAGCTTCTTCCTGAGACGTGAAATCTTACTTGATTTGCTCACCAGTCCGCATGGCCAGGGCTGGGAGGGTAGGAACAGCAAGGGGCAGAAGGGGGTCACCCTGCCCCCTCCAAGGGTTTCCTTTCCTTCTAGCTCCTGTCTTCCTTTCATCTCTTTCCCTCCCTCATCTGTTTTTCTACAGTTTAAATTCACAGAAGATCTTGGTGCTTAGATTTCTAGCAGAGCTACTAACAATTTTTACACATTTTTATTGCTTTGGGTTTCACAATGTCTTCGCTGCCTTCTCCAGATGCTGTTCTCGGCTGTTCATGGAGATTCTGCCCAAATCAGCACGTTGATTTGTGCAGGTCCCCACCCTCAGGTGACCAAGAGTGGCGCTGAGAGGGGTGTGGACTCACACCCAGGTGTATTCTGGCTCTAGGTCTCTCCAGTACCTATTCTTCACTTCCCTAACTGGTCTTGCCAAGGTGCCATCATGTCAGGCTCTCTTGAGTCACGATGGTTGTTTCACTACTGAATCTGCCTCCTTAACTTGCTTTCACCCACAGTTTTAATTTGCTGCTACCTGCATCTTCTCAAGTCTCCAGAAGTCCTCCAAATACCTGAATCCGGCTCCTCAGACGACAACTTCCCTTCTCTTCCGGTGTACGTTTCCCTTCAGTGAGCTCTTGAAGTCCTAGTAAGAGAATCTCTGGAGTCCAAAGGAAGAGCGGGGAGCATTTAGCACCAAACTGGTGTGTGTGTGTGTGTGTGTGCGTGTGTGTGCGCATGTATGTGTCAGAGACAGACAGGGAGACAGAGACAGAGTCTTTCCTTTCTGTGGCCTCTTTCCTTCTGCTGCTTCGGGTGCTCTGGGGAAGCTGGTTCCCTTCCTCCCACCCCCTGACTCCCTGTCACCCCTGTGCTCAAAATCATGTGCAGATGGTGGGAGGTACAGGGTTCCCCAGCAAGGGTAAACCCACTGTTGCTTCTTGCCCACACAGAAGGAGGTTTGGTTGGCATGTCATTCCAATTCCCTCTCTCTTGACTTGTGAAACTCATGTTGCTGTGAAAATGGAAAAGCTTTAGTGTACATATATCATCCAACAAGGTTTCCTAAAGCTGCTTCCTAAAGCAGCTCTGTTTTTTGAACACTTCTAACCCCTACTGGGATATAACTGATTTAGAACAGTATTATACAGTGACTTTCTCCTACAGGGAATTCATTATGCCAATGAAATTGTTTAAACAAGGACACTGTTTACATGGGTGGCAAATCAGCGGGGTGTGTGTGTGTGTTTTCCCTTCCTAAATGGAGAGCTCATTTTGCCTCAAAATCTCAGCCCCCATTAAAACATTTTAGAGGACTACCTGACTTTTGCTCTCCACCCATAATTTTTAGGAGCCCTCCTTTCACATACGACCCTGGAGCAGTAAGCACTTTTATAGTTATACCTAAGAGATCAAAGCAAAAGAGTCTGTCCTCAAGTTCACGGATAAGTCTGCTCATCCCCAGACTCATCAGCCAACAAGGTCAATATTTGCTGACTGAGTAAATAATGAAAATATATTGAAAAAATTATTTAGAGGCTTATTGAATAGTATGTAAGTAAAGACTCAGAAATGAAAATGCCAACCAGCAGGCAGAGGGCCCAGATGAAAACCTGAGATGCTCAAGGTCACAAAGCTTTCAGAGACTGGCGGAGCATACCTAATAGTACTCTGCCATCTCCCCTCATCCTCCAGCTCATCTACTCAGGGATTGCAGCTGTGACTTTGACAAATAGGCGATTATTTCCCATGCCCTGGCCCTAGTGAGGAATAAGGCATTTTACTTGAGGGGCTGTAGCCAGAGACTCTACGCCATGGAAAGACCAAATATGAACTCATGTTGTCGGTTCAGAGCAAAAGAAATGGGCAGAGTCCTTGCTCTGTTGCAGGGCCCTCTGTCTCCATTAGAGTATCTAGAAGGAGATAATGATGTCAGACCCCACATATGGATCCTTGCCACTGTTCCACAGAGTAACTCTCACGATCAAGGTACCTGATTTTACTTAAGCTATGGCTTTCAGAAAATAAGAATCTACTGAACTAAAATTCTTCGGTTTTTCAAATCATTTTTCCTCTGCCCTGAGCAATAGAGCTATGAATATTTCTATTTAGGCTTTATCCACAATGAATATAAAGTAAGATTTCATTTGAATATGTTAACCTCTCAGTATAATATATATCTGGATTTTAAAAAAATTATCTGATTTCTAAACATACATTCAGTTTCTTGATATTTCTTCTCTTGCTGTCTACACCTTTACTTTGCAAAATTTTAATACCTTCACATAAGAGCAAATATAATAAATCAGTAAGTTTTTCAATTGCTGGCATTGAAAGTAGAGGCTCAAAGAAAGTTTCAGGAAGATGGACAAAAATCCTGGATTCTGGAAAGGGCATTTATAACAAAAACTGACTCAGCCATGTCTTGTTTCTCACCAGCTGTATGACTTGGGTCAAGTCATTCAACTCATCAGTGTCGTGGTTTATTTGTGAGCGGGAAAGGAGGATGCCTACCTTACCTTCTCTTTCTCACAGGGCTACTGTGCAGAGTGAAGAAGATGAATTTTTTGAATCTAAAAGATTTACCACACTAAGATGGAAATAAATTTTTGGAGGGGCTACTTTCAGAGGCTGGTGGACAGAGGTCGGCTTATCACTGTTCAATCACCTGGAATGCCAGGAACTTGACTGCTCTGATGACTACTGCCATCAGAGTCTAGCCAGGCTGTTTATTGATACGGAACAAGGCCCGGAACTATACTGGGATGAGAGAAGGACATGTTGGTCCCCTGCTCTGGACCTAGACCCATGCATGCCTAGGACTGAGCAAAGTGAACAGAGTTCCCTGAGCTAGGGCAGGCTTTCGGAACAGGAAATACATGGCTAACCAAAGCACTTTGCCTTGCCAAGTGGTATTTACAATCCTAGAATAAAGCGAAAGGGCACTGAACAAAGAAAGGACCAATCATGCGGCCAGAAGGCATGAGGTTCTAGAATTTGCCCAGCTTCAGACACCTGCCCATCCTTTCAGTCATGAAACAGTATCTATTTCTGAAGAAGGTGAGGAGGTCAATTGAGATGCACAGACGCAACCACTGGGAAAATAGAGTTCTCATCTGACAGGTTTTTTTTTTTTTTTCCCTCCCTCAACAGCATTTTGAAAATACTGTCCTGTGGTCTGTTGACCTCTATAATTGCCAATGAGAAATATGCTGTCCTTCCATTGTAAGTAAATTGTATTTTTTTCTTTGGCTACTTTTAAAGATTTTTCTCTTTGTCTTCACTATAATGTCACTAAGTATGGATTTATTTTTATTTATTTTGCTCAGGACTCAAGTTTCTTTCAATCTGAAGACATGTATCTTTCTTCAGGGATGTGTAATAAAACCACAAGATATTGTACAACCATGATAAAGGCAAAAATAAAAATTTTCAATTGTTGGCCAGGATGTGGGAAAAATTCAAGCCACCGTTGAGAATTTATAAATTATTATGACATTTCTGGGGTGCAATCTGGGGGTACCAGCAAAATAAGATACTGTATAGCCTATGATCAAGTGATGATGATATTAGGCACCAATTCTGAGAAAACTTGCGTTCATAGAAAAAGGAGATACAAGTACATCTGTTCAGTGAATCATCGCTTGCCATTGGAGGGGGGGGAAGAGAAAGAAATTAATCAAAATGTCCATCAACAGGAGAATAAGTAATGTAATATCCAATAAATAAATCCTGAACAGCAGTTAAATGAATCAGGTATTCTCACACCAGGTAGATGAATTTGGAAGACAAAATGAGGAATATAAAAAATAGATGGTAAATACAGGGATGCCCTATGTATAGATTTTAACCACCCACAAAGCAATAATTGTCCAATATGCAGAAACAGTAAGACCTCTCACTCTCTAGAGTGCAACAGAATTTAAAAAAAAAAGAGAGAGAGAGAGAGAGAGACAACAGAATAAAAGGCAATCCAAGAAATATCTATCCTCTTGGAAACCAAAAAGAAGATTTGAAATAATTCCTGGCTTGAAGAAATAACAGAAATTAAAGGCTGTATAGAAGTGGTCAATAGTACTAGCCAGACACAAATGTGCTTGGGGAGGTAAGGGAGGCAAATGATCAACCTGGGGTGTCTCCAGGCTTAAAAGTCTTAGAAAACAAAGATACTTGTTTGGAGTCCATTTTTTAAAATCTGAGTTGAACTGTGGTTTCTGACAGGGGATAGGGGGAGGGTTAGAATATCCTCCTCCCTCCCAAGCTTCCCTTGGTGACAGGCAGGAAGGCATAGTAGAAGACAATGGAACGTAGCAGAATGTGGAGGGATGTAAGATGGGCAGTATTAGGTGGAGGGAAGCTCAGAGCAAGGAGAGCGAGGGTGCGTGGGCCTGCATGGCGCTGGGGGCTGGGACGGCCAAGCACAGATGCCTGAGGTACCAACAAGGCCCCAGATCCGTGTCCCTGAGTGGGCACGGCCAGACGGAGCCAGGCTTGGGGGGCACGTGAGGAGCTGGGGGAGCGATGCCAGGGGAAGCCCTGCTTGAGGTGGGGCTGGGGGAGAGGGAGTGCCGGGAGCCGGGAGGAAGCATGCGAGACTCCGATGGGCTTAGCTCAGAACGCCATCCTCCCGGAGAGTGGAAGTCGGCCAAGTACTGTCCCGAGGCAGCTGGAAGGACAGAGTGCCCTGGCTTCCTCACGTAGGGAGGGCGCTTCTCTGTGAAAGCGGTGATGTTAATAACAGGCAGGGAGTCGAACGACACAGAGCTTTCCGATAGACACGCTTCCTGCCTACATTCAGGTGCTAAATGACCAACCAAATGAGAACCTCTAATGAACAGTTTCCAACGATGAGACATCCGAGGTCATCACATTCCTGGGAATAACGCCCGGGGTGCCACGACAGACTGCCAGAAAGAGCAGATTAGTGGGCCAGCCCCACTCAGACCCAGTGAGGGAACTTCATATTCTTTTAGCTAGTTGTAGATCTTGGCAAAGCCAGACCCCATGCTCCAAGCTTGCTGGGTTCTACCCTCCATATCATCCAGGAGATACAACACGGTTACTACAGAATGTGACATTGAGGAGAGAGCATGGTGTGTATTAATTCATGTAAGAAACTGTATATCAGCACAGAAATGTTAATACTAGAAATGACTGGATTCTCTATGTTGTCTGTTGTGGAAATAAAGGCCACTGGGGGGTGGATCAAAAATATCTGGAAATTACTTGAAACTGATGAATAACTAAACAGAATTATAACTAAAATGTACCATAATCCAACTGTATTTTTTGTCTTTTAATGATTGGTTCTGCAGCGCCCTATGCAGTGAACATTACAAAAATCACACGAAGCTCCAAAAGCTACTCTAGGTAAATTTCTTGAGTGGGAATTCCCAACTGTAACGTTTGGCACATTATTCTAGTAGTTCTGTATGTTAACTGATTTTGTTTTGACATTTTGACCGGTTTTGGGAAAACTGAGGTGTGTATCTGGAATTGTCTTGATACATGCTTAAACTGTGATTCTCTGGGTGCAAAGTCCTGGTTGATAGTGTTTGCCAATTTCCATGCTGTAAATACTTCCATTATGGCTGACTGCAAGCTACAAATGTGGTATCACTGAGTGCAGAATTGGGAAGAGGTGCACGAAGTGGATCCTTGTGAGTCAGTACAGACACTGTATATACTTGTGGCCCTGTGTAAACCTACAATTTTTTACTAAAAATATTGCCCCATAAATATAGAAAGGCATTAGTGAAAGAAAAAATAAAAGGAAAAATAAATTCCAACTGGGAGTTCAAACAGAGAAAACTGGCAGAGGATTTTTTTTTAAAACTTTGTCTATATTCTACATTTTGTTATTAACTGAACTGAAGCATCTATGTGTCACCCTGAGTGTTCTGAACTTTTAGTCTCTTTGGTGTTCCCCTGGATAGAAGCCTCTAGGGTTTCCTAGGTTTTCCTCTCCTTTCAGATATTGGTGCTAAGACGATGCTGACCAAAGAATCGATGGGACCTGTGCACCGTGAAGCCAGTTTCAGGACGGCCGAGCTGATGGTGGAGGCAGAAGAGAAGACACAGAGCCTCCTGAGTTTGGGGAAGCGATGTTGATATTTAGACATATGGTTTGGTATGATAATGTATTACTTAAAAAAAAAATAATGCTCATGAAAACAAGAAAAAACAGTTGTTCAAAAATTGAAAAACAATGGAATAATAAACTCTTCTATTAGAGTAAGCCAAGAAGAAATTCATTAAACTTGAGATGAATTGGAAATTTCAATAAGAATCCATGGACATGTTTCTAAAGGAGGCTTTATCTGTTCTGTCCCTGCAGTGATTTATGCCATTGGATATTTTTGCTGCCATCTGTCAAACTCCAGTCAGAAAGTAGGACAAGCTTATTTGCAGAACCAGTGCTTATGGTTTCTAAAACTATTCTCCAATGAGAGGGACAGATGCTCTTGGGGGATAGTTGACTCTATATTTCTGGGCAGGGGAAAAATTCAGGATTCGTTTGTAAATTCTAGATGTTGAAAGAAAGCAAGATTTCATCCACCTATGGGGAGGGAGGTGGGAGGGGGGTTCAGGATTGGGAACTCATGTACACCTGTGGCAGATTCATGTTGATATATGGCAAAACCAATACAGTATTGTAAAGTAAAATAAAGTAAAATTAGAAAGAAAGAAAGCAAGGTTGCATCTGTAGCAACATGGGCAGACCTGGAGACTGTCATCCTGAGTGAAGTAAGTCAGAGAAGGAGAAATAGCGTAGATTCATGTTGATATATGGCAAAACCAATACAGTATTGTAAAGTAAAATAAAGTAAAATTAGAAAGAAAGAAAGCAAGGTTGCATCTGTAGCAACATGGGCAGACCTGGAGACTGTCATCCTGAGTGAAGTAAGTCAGAGAAGGAGAAATAGCGTATGACAGCCCTCATAAGTGAAATCTACAAAGCAGTGATACAAATGAGCCTACAGAGCAGAAAGAGGCTCACTGACTTAGACAATGAGCTCATTCTCTGAGTTTGGCAGGGGTAGGGGAAGGACTGGGGGAAGGGAGAGTTAGGGAGTCTGGGATGGACATGTACACACTTCTGTATTCAAAATGGATAACCAACAAGGCCCTACTGGACAACGCATGGAACTCGGCTCAGTGTTATATGGCACCTGGACAGGAGAGGAGTTGGGAGGAGAATGGACACATGCATATGTAAGGCTGAGTCCCTGCACTGCTCACCTGAAACTATCACAGCATTGTTAATCGGCTATACCCCAACTGAAAATACAAAGTTTAAATTTTAAAAAAAGAAAGCAAGGTTGCATTAAGGTATCAGAGTCATAAATCCATAATGGTTCAAAAGAGAAGATAAAACACAACTGCCTGAAAAAAATACAGCCAGTCTCTGAAATTGTTTCCTGAAAAGGCTGTGTGTGTGTGTGTAATCGCTCAGTTGTGGACAACTCTCTGCAACAACATGCATATGTAAGGCTGAGTCCCTGCACTGCTCACCTGAAACTATCACAGCATTGTTAATCGGCTATACCCCAACTGAAAATACAAAGTTTAAATTTTAAAAAAAGAAAGCAAGGTTGCATTAAGGTATCAGAGTCATAAATCCATAATGGTTCAAAAGAGAAGATAAAACACAACTGCCTGAAAAAAATACAGCCAGTCTCTGAAATTGTTTCCTGAAAAGGCTGTGTGTGTGTGTGTAATCGCTCAGTTGTGGACAACTCTCTGCAACTCCATGGACTGCAGCCTGCCAGGCTCCTCTGTCCATGGGATTCACCAGGCAAGAATAATGGAGTGGGTTGCCATGCCCTTCTCCAGACTGAAAAGGCTATATGTTGATTAATAAAAATTACGTGAGGCCTACACACAAGCAACAGTCTGAAAATGCAAGAAATTGCCTTTTTCTATAAGGAGATGAACTCATAACAGGACATAGTCATGAGACAATAGCAATATTCAAGATCTCTGTGACATGTGGTTTATTTGATAGAAAAGAGAATTGGAGGGAATCAGGATTTTTCATGATGCCAGGGGTGACTTTTAAAGAGTAGTTAGTGAGGCCTACACACAAGCAACAGTCTGAAAATGCAAGAAATTGCCTTTTTCTATAAGGAGATGAACTCATAACAGGACATAGTCATGAGACAATAGCAATATTCAAGATCTCTGTGACATGTGGTTTATTTGATAGAAAAGAGAATTGGAGGGAATCAGGATTTTTCATGATGCCAGGGGTGACTTTTAAAGAGTAGTTTCTCTTATCTTTCCAGCAATAAATTACAGTCTTTTCTAAGTACTGCCCACTGTGGTTGCATAGTGGATAGAGGCACCCCTGAAAACTGCTGGATTTTTAATCAAGTAGTCAACACACATGCGCTGTGCATGTTATATATATCATGCTGCTTATGGCCATTTGGGCTTCACAGGTGGCACAGTGGTACAGAAGCCACCTGCCAATGCAGGAGATACAGCAGATGCAGGTTCGATCCCTGGGTCAGGAAGATCCTCTGGAGGAGGGTATGGCAACCCACTCCTGTATTCTTGCCTGGAAAATCCCATGGACAGAGGAGCCTGGCGGGCTACAGTCCACGGGGTCACACAGAGTCGGGCATGACTGAGCACACGTGTGCGCATGCTCACACTCACACACATGCACACACGCGTGACCATTTATCCAACAATGATTTGCTTCGCACAGGCAAGGTCTCTACATCCTATTTCTACATTATTTTTTACCACCCTGTGACTGTGTGCCTCAGCTGGCAAGTCAGAACCAGCTTCTCTTCCTGCAGTAATCCTCACCGTGTCTCACTAGAAGGGGAGAAAATCTCATAGATGTCAGAAAAATGTTAAGTGGACCCTGAAGAATAGACAACTCTGAGTCGGCAATATCAAATAGAAAGAAAGCATGCTGGTAAAGGGTATCAATGCTAGTTTTAATGTAAGAGGAGAAAAATAAAGGGAAAATGTGCCCCCAAAATGTAAATTTTAAGTGAGCTTCTCTTTCCAAGGAGACTTTAAAATTAAGGGAGTATAGAAGATAAGTGAAGGGACAGAAAGTAGAATGACAAGGGATAAGCTCGGTCATGAATAGGTGGAGAGAGATGTCTGCACTAACCCCAACCAAGAGCACAGAAATCAAGCGGAAAACAGGTCACTGCAATGTCAGCTGAGGTCTCTAAGAACTAAATGTATGGTAAAACAAACGAGGAAAAGGTCATTCGGACATGAATTGGTGCTTCTGAGAACATCTGGTTCTTTGCAAAGTCGGTATCTTAGGCACATACTGTGCTTTACAGAAAATCGGAAGGAATCCACAGGTTTATCATTAACAAAGGGCAGGGTGTCAACCATGCAAGGAGGAGATCATACCCCCTCCCCAGAGGAGGTGCTGTGGGGGTGTGAGGGGGGCTGCTTTGAGCAAGAAGTCAGCACACGGAGGGGCTGCTCAGCGGGCGGCATCAGGAAGTAACGGGCGGAAATTGGAGGCTTTGGGCTTTGTTCAATGTGTAAGTCCAATGATGGGTGTTTGTGAGCCTCTGAGCACCATCCAATCACGCAGGGCTGTGTCAATCACACGGGCCTGGCAGCTTAGTCTCCTCAGCTCTCCCATGGGTGTCCCTGCGAGAACTCACCCCAGGGGCTGTGAGTCAAACTGGATTCACAGTGATGGAGATAGCCTGCTGCTCTAAGCAAGCTGCCCTTCTTCCTAGCATCTCTGAAGGAAACATGAGGCTCCTGAAGACAGGGTGAAAGGGAAGCCTGTCACCACGTGAGCGTTGTCCCCGTCTTGGGTCTTCAAATCTCTGAACATGATTTAGGGGATACGGCTCTGGCCCCGCTGAGCCTCTGTGGTCTGGATCTAATAAAAAAAAATCCAGAAGGCTTTACCTCTAGACCTTCAGAGAGCAGAAGAGACGGGAGCCCTTGCAGATGGGAATGTCAGCATGAAGAGAAGGCAGATTTAATGGGAACTGCTGAGGAAGCCTGGGGGGTCAACCCCACTGTGATCACTCAGGAAATTCGAGGTATTTTGTTGGGACATGAAGTTTGTTTTGGGAGCATTAATATACGTTATCCCATTTCTATAATCACAGGCCACTGAGGTCATAGTCAGAATAACATTCCAGGTACAAATTCTCTCAAATCTGTGCTTTACACTGCGATTTCCCTTGCTCTGACAGAATGGATTTTTATCTTGTAGTCTTTTTTTTTCCCCTGATGTTGCCCTGCTTCTTCTTGGTTTTTGCCATCACCATCTGAACTTTGTGTGGCCCAACCCAGCTTTCCCTCTAGGCCCTGGGCAGCAGCTTCCTCCTGATACTGAGAGGCTGTCTGCTCCTGGCTTTGTTCCTCTACCTGAATTCTAATACCCACGGGCCTTCATGCCACACTCCTGAGATACAAACACACCACGCTGATTCTCTCTCACCATGCAGCCTGTCTCGTCTCTGTACTCTTATAAACCAGTGGGCATTTCACCCCAATTCTTCACTATAGGCTTTGTTCCTCTACCTGAATTCTAATACCCACGGGCCTTCATGCCACACTCCTGAGATACAAACACACCACGCTGATCCTCTCTCACCATGCAGCCCGTCTCTTCTCTGTACTCTTATAAACCAGTGGGCATTTCACCGCAATTAATTCTTCACTATATTTGCACAAAACGGATCCCACAGTTTCTTATAAGAGCCAGTGACATTTTTGAGTCAGAAATGTCCTCATGCACAGGTGTCATTCGAGTCTATAAGACAATGAAGGTTGTAAAACCACTCCCTTCATTCAGCCCTGTAGAGCAAGTACAACTTTAGACTTCATACAGTCCAACATGCCCAATTTACAGGTGAAAAGCTGCATCCATGAGTCAGAAATGTCCTCATGCACAGGTGTCATTCGAGTCTATAAGACAATGAAGGTTGTAAAACCACTCCCTTCATTCAGCCCTGTAGAGCAAGTACAACTTTAGACTTCATACAGTCCAACATGCCCAATTTACAGGTGAAAAGCTGCATCCCTGAGGGGTACATGATCTGCCTCAAGTTCCTCAGAGAAGCTGTGCTGAAGCAACACACCCAGACTCATTGTTCAAAACACTTTCCATCATGAAGAGCAGTTAGTAAGCGATGTCAGTTCTGGAGGCTGTGAGGAGAGAGATAAGTGGGGAGGAGACTGGCAGGAAAAACATAGGAGGATGTTTAAAAGTCCAAAAATAGTAGATGAAGGAATAGACTGTAATGTCAAAGAAGTAGAAATTCTTCTGTTAGGTAAACTGCCTCACCAGCAAATGACCCAGAGACCCACCTGCCCATCCCTAACACTTCCCAGGAACCAGACCCTCCTAGGTGAGGTAACACCGTGTATGGTCAGACGGAGGCAGGAAATTTGGCTCTGAATGATTCAGCTTGGATGGGGTTTAAGAGGCATGTAGAGGGAAAGCAGGTCTTAAGGCCACTTCCATGGAATGAGGACTTCCTCGCAAAGTCTGGAAAAAGTTCACTGTACCCAGGAACTCAGCCTGTGGTGAAGTCCCAGAAGAGGATTCAATATACGGTGGAAATACTGCAAGCCCAGTAATAAAAGGAGCGCAAATGCAATCACCCACAGCTTCTTCTGTGCACATTAGCAGCACTGCTAATGCAGAGGATGTGGGAGACAGGAACCCAGGGAGCAGCCCCTGAGTAGGATGGTGCGCCCACTAGAGTCGTTCACAGAGTCTTTGCGGTCCTTTACAGCACGGGGACCAGCTCACCACACACCAGACATTATTAAGCGTTTAATCACAACCAACCATGCTTCCAAGTATGGTTTGTGGAATAAACTGAATTGTTCACATGCCCAACCCAGCCACTCACCCATTAGCACAGACTATATTAACACGATTTCCCTCCTTCCACTGACGTGTTAAAGATTTACTCAGCTATATCCTATTGGTTATTCCATAAGATACCATGTTATCTTATTTATTCATCATATAGCAATTTAAGACAGTATTTTAGACGAGGAAGAAATAAAGTTGAGATACTTACCCCAAAGTCACACAGCTGATATTTAGAGGGTCTGAGATTCTGATGCCCATGCAAACCCTCTTTTCCTGGTAAATCTCAATAACTGACAATGCTTGGTGCCCTCCTGCATGGCTGGGAGGCCTTAGGGGTATCTTCCCTCAGGATGGGTGATTCCTGCTATTGCTGCCCTCTCTCCCCCATGTGAGTGGCCAGCAAGCTCCTACGTGCTGTTTAGTGACTGGTGGCCACCGGAGGTGAATCACAGAAGTTGTAAGGTAGTGGGATGACTTGGTTATTCCTCCACACTTCAGATCCAGGTGGGCCAAGGAAGAGAGCCACATCCCACAGAGGGGAATGTCTATATTGGGCAAAGCCTGGTGCTCAGCTGTTGCTGGCCAGGCTCCTGGTTTGCACTGGATCCTGATGCTTCCAAGGTGTGCTTGATCATCCTTCTCATTCATATGAATAAAAAACAGTCATCATTTACTGAATGCTTATCATGGGCTAGAAACTGAACTAAGCCCTTTAGGTATATTTAATTCTCATGATGCTCTGAATTACATAGCTTTATTATCCAAGTTTTGTAAGAGAAGAAATCTATCAGCCCAGAAACATGAATAAGTTGTTCAAGATTCCATAACTAGTCAGGAGTGAAGCTGGGATATGGGCCCTGCAGCTTGGATCCTGGCTTTGTTGACTTCCACACAGACCTGTCATTCCCCAGGGCTCTTGATTTTTGCCATTTGATCGACTCCAGACACTGGCCACAGCTCCTCTTCTTGGTTTCAAATCAGTGACTCACAGACAACATGGGCTCCTCAGTCTCCAGTTATGGTTCTGTGTTTTGAACTGGTGATGTCCTTCAACTGGACATCTCCTGGCCACGAAGCTTCCTGAGGGTCAATGGTCACATTGCCCAAGTGTTGTGGGCTTAACCTTTCGGTTGATAAACTAACCTCTTCCTCCAGCTGAGACTTATTCCAATGTCAAAAAAGAGGACTAATTAATTTAAAGCCAGGCATGCCCTAAATTGCTATTTGCTGCATGGATCTCTGCATAGTCTATTTCCCATTTGTCAAAAGACTTTCCAAAAAGAAAATACAGGTTTATTGTGCTTTGTATCAATTGCATGTATTATTTAGACTACACTAGGCTGGCACCCCACTCCAGTACTCTTGCTGGAAAATCCCGTGGATGGAGGAGCCTGGTGGGCTGCAGTCCATAGGGTTGCTCAGAGTAGGACACAACTGAGAGACTTCACTTTCACTTTTCACTTTCATGCATTGGAGAAGGAAACGACAACCCACTCCTGTGTTCTTGCCTGGAGAATCCCAGGGACGGGGGAGCCTGGTGGGCTGCTGTCTATGGGGTCGTACAGAGTCGGACACGACTGAAGTGACTTAGCAGCAGCAGCAGCAGTCGGCTGAATTAATGAACACTGATTAATGGATCAAAGACAATCAAAATTTGGCCCTTGGCTCAGGGGACAATCCTGGGAAGGCGTGTGGATTGGCTGGATACCTCTCCCTCACATAAGTATTTAAGACCTAGGATGACAGATGCTCTGCCATATCAGAGCAGGGCTCTGCCACATCCTTTCCGGCCAAGTGGAGGGAGGAAAGAGTATGGAAGAATGTAAAGGAAGGCTTTCATAGACCACGAGTGGTACACACAACTTCTGTTTTCATTCTCTTGGCTGAAATTCAAACTGCAAGGGAGGCTGGGGATTACAATCCGGTTATGTGCCCAAGAAGAAGTAAAACAGGTTTTGGTGAACAATGAACTGTTTCTGCCACTCTACTTCTGATAAGTAATAGTTTACACACTCATATTTGACTTTGTTCTTCAGTTTGTTCTTTTGCATTTTCTTGATGTCAGTTTTATATAGTAATAGTTTTCTACTTCATTGTGTTTTTTCTTAATCTTCTATGGAAAGTGGCAGAAAGGTAAAAAAAAAATGAATGTAGTAGAATGTAAATTGATTAAGTTAGAACACACCCTCTCACCATACACAAAAATAAACTCAAAATGACTTTAAGACTTAAACATAAGACATGACAGACACCATAAAACTCCTAGAAGAGATCATAGGCAAAACATTCTCTGATGTAAATCATACCAGTGCTTTCTTAGGTCAGTCTCCCAAGGCAATAGAAATAAAAACAAAAATAAACAAATGGGACCTGATCAAACTTACAAGCTTTTCCCTAGCAAAGGAAACCACAGAAAAATAAAACTGAAAAGACAACCTACAGAATGAAAACATATTTGCAAACGATGCAACCAAAAAGGGCTTATTTTCCAAAATATACAGACAGATCATTTAACTCAACAACAAAAAAATAAGCAATCCAGTTGAAAAATGGACTGACAGCCGGAATAGACATCTCTCCAAAGAAGAAATACAAATGGCCAATAGGCACATGGAAAGATCCTTCACGTCACTAATTATCAGAGAAATGCAAAAATCAAAACTACAATGAGGTACCACCTCAGACTGGTCGGAATAGGCTTTGTTAAAAATGTCTTCAGTTCAGTTCAGTCGCTCAGTCGTGTCCGACTCTTTGCGACCCCATGAATCGCAGCACACCAGGCCTCCCTGTTCATTACCATCTCTCAACAAATACCGGAGAGGATGCGGAATAAAGAAAACCTTCCTGCATTGTCGGTTGGAAGGTAACTTGGTGCAGCCACCAAGGAAAAGGCATGGAAGGTCCTCAGAAAGCTAAAAATAGAACTATCACATGCCCCAGCAATCCCACTCCTGGGCATATATCCAAATGAAACTCTAATTCAAAAAGGCCCATGCACCCCTATGTTCATAGCAGCATGATTCACAATAGCCAAGACACGGAAACCACCTAAATGTCCACTGACAGATGAATGGGTAGGAAGATGTGCTACATACATACAATGGAAGGCTGCTCAGCCAGGAAAAGAAGGTCATGCCATTTGCAATGGATGCAGCTTGTGATTATCATACTAAGTGAAGTAACTCAGAGAATGACAAAAACCATCTGATATCACTTCTATGTGGAATCTAAGATAGGACACAAATGAGCCTATCTATAAACCAGAAACACTCATGGAGAAAGAGACACAACTGTGGTTGCCAAGAGGGAGGTGGTTGCGGGGGGCTGGGGTGGGAAGTTGGGGTTAGGAGATGCAAGCTTTTATATATAGAAAGGATCAACAACAAAGTCCTACTGTATAGCACAGAGGACTATATTCAGTATCCTATGATAAACCATAATGGAAAACAATATATAAAAAATAATGTATATATTTGTATAACTGAACCCCTTTGCTCTACAGCAGAAATTAACACAACACTGTAAGTCAACTATATTTCAATAATAATATATATATAAATGAATGTAGTAGAAAATGACAGAGTATAAAATATTTCTATCTCTTCTACACATAGATGGAAAAGAAAAGGGGAAAACAGCAAGTTTTTGCTCTTGAGGAAAGGCCTACATTTGGGTAGCATTTGCCAAGGTTTTACAGCTCTCAGGTTATACACTGAACATGATTCTCTGCTATATAGATATTCCTGTAATTGTAATACAGGTGACCTGATTCCCAACTTGTGATTATGCATATTATAGATCTATGACTGAGGAATTTCAATCCATCCGTCCTTATCTGGAATTCTAGTTACAGTTTTCTCCATGAAGACAGGCAAGTAAAAATCACCATATTTATAAACATTCTGTATAAAAAGAAGGTTAAATGCATGGTCTTTGAGACATGTTTATTATTCATCACTAATTAATATATTCTATTCTGCCTTCAGACTTGAATTTTATTAATAAGCTGTCCCATTAATTACTGGGAATTCACATAAGGGAATAATATACAATACTTGGGAAATGAGTGAAAGCTTTGTTCGTTATTATTAAATAATTTCCAAGACATATAAATGAAGAAGTCAAGGTCCAGCGAAACTGCGACGATATAGAAGCCTAGTTTAAAGAGCAAGTCCTGGTTTTTATTGGGAACAATTCCTGCTCATGTTTAGATGCTGGGGAATGGTAACACTGGTAAATGTAGATCACTTATACCTCCTTCCCATAGATAAATCAATGCTTTCACAGGAGCCTCATAATCAGGTTTCCACTCAGAAATCTGTGGGAAAGAAAGGATCACAGTAAAACTATTTGGAAAAAAAATACCTGGAATACCAGTATGAAGTTGTTTGTGTGAGACAGTAAGGAATCTTATTCTCTTGTCTATCATAAGAGCCTGGGATTATTCACATTGTGTGCGAGATTACTGAACCAACTCAGCCAGAAAACGGCCACTGAAGAGCATGTACTGGATTGAAAATCATCAATAGCCTATGTGATCAGTGAAACAAGTGGAGAGGCTGTCTTCCTGTTTTGCGGCTGAGAATGACTCAGAGTGATACTGTGATTATAATGGAAAAGGCACAATATTAGAGGTCAGCTCTATCTGTGGCTATCAGGGCATCAGTTCTATCTATGTTCTGAGCTCAGGATATTTGCTCTGTCTCCCAGCATGGCTGTGAGGATCCTATCAAATGTGGTATAACCATATGTAAATGCAACATCAGTGGAGTTGAACATCTTTAATAGTACAACTGCTTTATTTTTTAAAAATTTTTGGCTGTACCCCACATAATGTGGGACCTTAGCTTCCTGAGAGGGGAGTGAACCCACACCCTCTGCATTGAAAGGCAGAGTCTTACCCACTGGATCACTGGGGAAGTCCCTCATATTTTTTTTTAAGTGCCTTGAAATCAAGTGTTTTAGTGTATTAGAGTTCACTAGAGAAACAGAGCCGATAGACTGTGTGTGTATACATATGTGCACGCGTGCACACACACACACACAATTGGCTCTCCTGATTATAGAAGCTGAGATCTGCAACTGTGAGCTGAGACCCAAGCTTGCCGATGGTGTAACTAGTCTGAGACGGTAGGCCTGACAACCACGAGAACTGACATTTTCAGTTTCAACCCCAGAGTGGCCAGGTTCAAGATTCAGGAAGAGCTGATGTTTCAGTTCCACACCAAAAGCAGGAAAAACTGACGCCCCAGTTCAACAGTCAGGCAGGAAGAGTTCCTTCTTGCTTGAGACACTATCAGCCTTTTTGTTCTATCCAGGCCTGCAGCTAATTGCATGAGGTCCTCCCACTTGAGGGAGGGAAATCTACTTTATTCAGGCTACTGATTCAAACGTAGATCACATCCAAAACACACTCACAGAAATATCCCAAATAC
>SJYT01083135.1:498340-516669 GCA_006410635.1 Cephalophus harveyi
TGTGATCCACACAGTCAAAGGCTTTGGCATAGTCAATAAAGCAGAAATAGATGTTTTTCTGGAACTCTCTTGCTTTTTCCATGATCCAGCGGATGTTGGCAATTTGATCTCTGGTTCCTCTGCCTTTTCTAAAACCAGCATGAACATCATAAATTTAATAATTTTAAAGGTCCTCAGTTCTAAAAGAACAGGAGTTATTTCATTTCCCCTAGAATTTGTTTTTCAAATAAATAGCCATTAGAGGGAGCTCTGGTTGCAGCTTAGAAACAAAATTGTCCTCCATGAATTGATGTTAACGGGAAAGTTTGTAGGTTTTAATGAAGACACAGGGAATATATATTTTAAAAAGAAAAAAAAAAAAACGAAACTAAGAGATCCTTTAGCACCACCATTTTGTATTTCTGAGCTGAGTGAGCCCAGACTTGCTTCATGGAGCACAAGAGCTGAAATGATACAAACACAAAGCTGGGTGGAATGGGACAGGCTCTGGGCTTGAGTTCCAGCCATGCCTGGAAGTGACTGAATGGCCTTGGGTCACTTGCTTTCCATCTCTCCTGGCCTATTGTCTCTCCCCAACAATGAAGATGGCAGGGATTAGAGTATAATACACATTGGTATCTGTGGATGGGAGAATCCTGGAGAGTTAAAGTTTTTTTTCTTTTCCCAAAGATAATCTTGAAAATGTTATGTTCTCAAAAACTGTTGAATTATCTTAAGCATACTCTCAGTCACATGGATGATACACTCAACACTCAACCCAGCTTCTGCCGAACAGTCTACGAGCTCTGTTGACATTAAGTGGGTACCGAGCGATCCCTGTCTTGAAGTGACAGCACTGAACTTTTAATCTGTTGCTAAGCCTCTTTGGGATGACTTTAAGTTGGTGTTGTCAAAATGACAACAGTTGACGTATAATTACCATTGTACTCGTAAAGACAAATTTTCTCTTCAGCAACGATAATATCAAAATTGAAATATTCTATGACAAATCAATTGGAAGCATTGTCATGGAATAAGGTTTTAGAGTTGCAAGTCATTTTGCAAACTGATAAGGAACCCTCCTACCCTGTTGGTGGGAATGTAAATTGGTGCAGCCATTATGGAGAACAGTTTGGAGATTCCTTAAGAAACTAAAGACAGTCGTCATACAATCTTACAGTCACACTCCAGAGTGTATAACCAGAGAAGACTATCATTCAAAAAGCCACATGCACTCCAGCACTCACAGCGGCACTGCTTATGAGTCAAGACATAGAAGCCACCGAAACGTCCATCCACAGATGAATGGATACCCAAGATGTTGTATACACACACACACTAAATGGAATATTACTCTGCCATAAAAAGAATGAAAATGGAGGTACTTTATACTGGGGAACACATATATATTTTTTCTTGATGGACTTTTTTGATACACTGGGAGGAACTCATGTTTTCACATCACTACTTCTCAAGACCCTGAGAGTGATTGAGAAAGAAGGAACGAGAGAGTCAGGTAGGGAAAAGGAGAACCGAGGTGTGGACCCGAGAGTGTGGGCACCCTGAAGTGAAGAGAAACACAGGATAATGAAGCTCCCCTTGTCTTCACTGCACACGTTCATTAATGCTGGCAGACAACGTGACCAAAGGCAAGTTTGTTAGTGTCTGGTGTAGCGCAGAGGGTGGGTTTCATGTATTAAACCCACAAAGCCTTTGACTTCACAGTTTTGCAGAGCGATGAGATCCTTTGCTCTCCCCTACTGTTACCTGCTGCGGATCAACAGGGACTGAAGCATGAGTGGCCTTTGGCTTGCTTCTTTTTTGGGCATAAGCCTGTTCAGCCACAGTTTGATGGTTATTACTAACGTATTTCATCTAATCTATGATTCCTTCAACTGTAAATCATATCACATAATATTTTACGTGCCACCAAAAAAAAGAAAACCACTGCTCAGTACACTGGGTCACAGCCTTAGCAGTGCATGGACAGGGCATGCCAGCTTCCTGGTGCTTTGAAATGCCTTTCATCTCTTCTGAGGGACTTGGCAATCTCTCCTGCCTGCGGTTGTGTTGTGCTGGTGGGTGATAAGCCATCCTTGTGCATTTATCTCAGTAACAAAATGTACCTCCATTTCTTCTACCCACAAGTTTCTAAAGCACTTGGTTATTGCTTTGAAAGAAATAGGAGATTGCAATCATTCCTTTAACAAAAATACCGGCTTCATTAATATAAAATATATACTCCACTGCTCCGTTTTCATGCCTTTCTGCAAACACAATGACTTTTTTGTTTGCCAAATTACAGTGAAACCTTTCTGAAGATATTTTCAATAACAAATTCAGCATTTGTGGGTCTGACAAATGCATATAACTCAGCTGAAGCGACAACACTGCGAACAGCCCTGGCCAAGTTTGTTCACAATAACTGTAATGGTTCTAGCTGCCAGACCATGAATTGGGAGAGACATCCTGATTTCACAAATGAGAAACTATGAAGAAAAAAAAAAAAGCATGTTTTAGAGACAAATACCTTGGATCTGCTTCACTGTAACAGCTATGCTTTTCCTCCTTGAGCACGTTCTATGGGAGCTCTGCCTCCCACAAACAGCCCTCTCATCTGGCCGGTGTGCCTGCACCCCAGAGACTGAACCATCAGGGGATGCTTCAGGGGCAGCCTCCTGCCCTTAGCAGCAGGATCACCGGCCTGACCACACAGCCCACCATCACTGACTTTCATGGTGGGTATAAAGAGCTGTCTTACTCCAGGCACACAGATCAGCAAGAAAAAGAATCCCCCTTGTGGAGGTTTAAGAAAAGGAGGGTTATTTGTGAGGCCTTAACAGGCAACTGAATAGACTTCCAAGGGCATGCAGGAGCCTAACGAGGTGATGAGGCCAAGTCTGGCTGAGCCGCTACGACAAAGGAAGCGCAGAAGGGGCGTGGGTCTGATTATATTCCTGTTTTCAATGATGCCACTTTTTGTTTGATGTAGACTTGCATAGACCTATTAAGCATGGATGCTTTCCCTATGAACCAAACAGGCCTCTGAGGTTGCAGCCCACCCCACCTGCCAGAGCCCCCATAGGGGATTCCGTGATTCCCAGAGGTGATAAACAGTGGCAAAGTAGGGGCGGGATGGATGTGGGGAGTGGAGAGGTGCTTCCATGGGAACGTAGGTGGGCAGGCGTACTCTCCTGCAGAACGTTTCCTTTAAGAACTTACCACAGGGCTGGTTGCTTTGGGGCCATGCCATGAGGCATGTGGGATCTTAGCCCCCTGACCAGGAATCGAACCTGCAGCCCCGGCAGTGGGAGCATGGAGTCTTAATCACTAGGCCTCACCGGAAGTCCTTTCTTTCTATCACAGAAAGAAGTGATGTGTTAGTCGTTCAGTTGAGTCCGACCCTGTGACCCCATTGACTGTGGCTCCCAGGCTCTTCTGTCCATGGGATTCTCCAGGCAAGAATACTGCAGTGAGGAGCCACTCCCTTCTCCAGGGGGTCTTCCCGACCCAGGGATCGAACCTGGGTCTCCTGCACTGTGGGCAGATTCTTTCCCATCTGAGCCATCAGGGAAGCCCTCTTATCACAGAGTTTCCCCAAACAAGCACATTTATAGAGTGAGTCCTGTCACAGGCTGATTGCAGCTTCCTCCCGGCGCTGACAGTGCCTGAGGGCAGATGTCCTTGTAGAGTAAATAGGACACCAGCCTCACGGACAGAAGTCACCTCTATCCTAGACCAACGGTATGACCTTGGTTAGTGTCCTGGATGAATCCGCTCTTACAACCCCCTCTCCACAAAATGTAGGGAGATGGTGGCTTCCTGCCCAGCTCGCAAGATCCCTGCTTACAAAGAATGCTGTGTTGGGGAAACGAAGGTCCTCACGCTATTACCAGCGCTATTTAAATGTGCCTGGCCGAGAGCCTTGCCCGTTATAGGATTTCTGCCTTGGTGCCCAAGGCAATCTCTGCCCAAAGACTGTGGTACCGACAGTACATTTTGCTGCTGGCAGAGGCGGAAGAAACCAAGCAGGCTCTCTTTGGCCCCAAAGACCTACCAGACAGCCCTGGGTGTCCTGCAGATGCTCACTCTACAGAAGCACCTCATCCAGAGTCAGCCTTCAGATGGCCACCAGCTGGGCCAGTGTGATCAGAAATGGGGGACAATCAACCTTGGACGTGCTTCCTACGGCCCCACTATGAGTTTCTGGGTCCACAGGGACCCAGGGTGGCCTGCTGTGGGCAGATTCCTCCTAGCTGGGCCACTGGATACGAGTCCTCCAACAGTCAGTGGCTGAGCTCATGAAAGGAAGCAAGTGACGGGGTTTATCATCAGCTCCTTCCAGTGGCAGAGAATTCTCAGGTCAGGCCCCTTCTGGCTCTGGAAGGATGTTTCTCCAAGCAGATGGGGAAACATCCTTACATTGGTTTAGAAGATGTTGTGAGATAGGTCGGTCCCTCACTCATCCTCACTTATTCCTGTAAACTTTACCTTGTTCACAAAGAAGATCTGAGGGCAGTTAGAGAAATATGAGCAATGCAAAAGAATAAAAAGAAAAAAAAAAAAGAATGAAAGTGAAAGAGACTCAGAGCAAAGGAAGATGACAGCGGGGAAAAATGTGAAGGCTGATGGGACAACGCCAGGGCTCCGTGTACTTTCTAGCTGGGTTGGTTCTCTCTCCTCTCTTATTTTCAGGCCTCCTGACCCTCCTTCTCTGCAGGGGTAAGCAGACTGCTGCTCGCCACCCACCAGAAGCTGCTTTAGATAAACTTCAGTAAGAAGAGAGTCAGGGGTTAACCCCAGTCCAGAAGCCCAGAGTCCTATTGGGGCCCCCGGTGAGGAGAGAAGGGGAGGGTTGGTCCCAGACAATCTGCTCCCACGGTTCTGCAGCGTCACATCAGGTCCCTTCTCTAACAAGGCTCTGCTGCTCTAACTGACACTCATTAGGGAGGAAATCACCAATTCTCCTGTCGCGTCCAACTCTGCAACCCCACAGACTGCAGCACGCCAGGCTTCCCTGTCCTTCACCATCTCCTGGAGCTTGTTCAAACCCATTTCCATTGAGTCGGTGATGCCATCCAACCATCTCGCCCTCTGTTACCCCTCCGAACCCATCCGGCCGCATCAAGAAAAGATGCACTGTTCTCAGGAGCAGATCGTGCGAAGCCAGGTTCACAGAACTGGCAAGAGTTGGACACTGATTTAATAATACTCATAATTCACTTTCACTCATTCAGGAGACAACTGGTGTTGAAAAAAAGAGCAATAAAGAAGAAGACATCTATCTGATGAGTTTGCCCTGTGTCTTGGCCAACTCTCTCATCATCTGCTCTTACTGTGGAATTGCCTCGTTTGCTTGGTGGTGACGGAAAGTTTCCACAAAGCGGAATGACAGGTCTGGAAGTACTGGAGGGCAGGGTTAGGGCTGAACCCCCTTTTCTGAAGATGAGTGGTCTGTGCAAACACAGAAACAGAACCAATTCTGTCTTAGAGGCTGAATCACAGCGGCCTGGGTTATCCTATATCTTTAAAGAAGTGGTTGGGACTTAGGAAAGTGCATCAAGAAACAGATAAGGCTGATTTATAATAAGCATTAATTTTTTCCCCTATGAGATGCTCAGTTTAAGAATGCTGAGTGGGAATTATTCTGTTGGGAAGGTTAAACAGTTTCCCTATAATCTCATTTGTACTATTCTAGTGCTCAGCAAACTGTTTCTTCACATAAAGGCATTTCCTGGATTCTGTCTGTGGGGGAGGGAGGGTGGATAAAAAAATCCATGGCCCTGCCCTTGAGGCAAACTTCTTGGGCTACTTTTAATTTATCTTTAGTAGGCTCAAATGAGTACTGCTTGCTCACTCTGCTTTGAAAGATGATGGGTAAATGAGGGCCTCTTCCTGGGTCTAGAAGTAAAACCAGGCCAATTTGAGCTGCATAAATCAATAGGGGAAGGAAAGTGAGCAGACTTCGTGTGTGTGTGTGTGTGTGTGTGAGTGTGAGTGTGAGGTTCGCTACCATGTAGAGGCCCTCAGTGACCATTTGCTGAATGACTGAACGCTGTGCTTGGACAGGAATTTCTGCATCTCCGGGAGCACAGGTGGTTCTCCTAGGAGGTGTGTGTGGTGACAGGGTCTGCAAAGAACTGGGAAGATGGATCTAGACAGCAGCCCAGGTGGTCTCGCAGTTCAGGGCGGAGGGGCTCAGAGAAGATCCCAGAGCCAAGGCCGAGCAGAGGAGGGGGAATGGCTTGGAGTCTAACCGCCCTGACGTGGGATTCCGGCTTTGTTCCTCAGGAGCTGTGTGACCCGATCACCTGGTCTTTCTGAAAAGGAGGTTGGTGACATGTGGACTCCCTGGAGGAGGAGGTTCTGTGTGCTTCTGGCTCCTAAGCAGGGGTCTTCAATGGGCAGCAGAGTCCAGGCCTCCCTTAGCTCAAACAGAAGGGCTTTGGGGCCAGGTGTCTGCTGACGGGGGCAGAAGCGGCTCACATGTTGTGAGCTGGCCCAGCTTTCCATAAGGAAAGAAGTCATGCCCCTAGACTGATGAACACTATCCAAAGGGCTGTCAGCTTCTTAGGCAGCTGGAGGCCTGGGGTTTGCAGGAGGTTTGAGTGGGGCCAGGTGGAGAAGGAAGAATGCTGGCAAGCGCTGCTTGGAAAAGTCTTAAATTCTACAAGGTCAAGACTGAACATTTGTTTCCCTGACTTTTTCCAGAGCCCAAGTCAGCAAAAGGAAAACATTATTTATTCTGACTCAAAATATGAAGTTACCCTACACCCCTTCCTCTCCTCAGCTCCAACATCAGCCAGCCAGTCACCAAAGCCCATCACCTCCACTTCCCAGAGCCTGCTAGAACCAGCCGCTCCTCCCCTCTTGTGCCATTGCAGCTCCTTCCTCAGTACACGGTCTCCACGGAACAGTCTCCATGCACAGGAACCGGACCTATCTTTTTAAGAAACCTCTCCTCTGCTTAGGCGGTTTCATGATTCCCCATCATTTGTAGAATTCCGACCTGAATGAACGGGCCCTGCATCCTGTCCAGACACTCGATCCCCTTCATTGAGCAAAGATTTCCAGAAACAGAGACGATATCCCCTTCCAGTGGAGTTTTATAATAAAACCAGGTGTCTCCCTTCATGTTACAAATAAGAGCCTCCACTGAAAGCTTCCTATAGTCAAGGCACCCACACGCAGAGCTCTATGCCTCATTTAGTTCATCCTCACTACAGCCCTGAACTTCAGGGGCGTCTGTCGCTTCCATTTACAGATGGACATGCACAGGAAAGTTACATAACATCACCCAGATCAGTTCACTGCTTGGCGATCGTATCAGGATCAAACCAGCCAGCCTGACTCCACAGAGGGAGGCCGCATGTTCCCTCCTGCGTCCTGAATGGACCACCTTTGATGGTTGGGCCCTAAGCATGTATTTGAGTGCCACATTAACCAGTTTGTCTCCTGAAGCAACCCTGGGAGGAGGGAAGTCAGGGAATATTATCTTCACTCTTCAGAAAGGCAAAGTGAACTCGAATATAATCTCCGAATAGTACCCGTGACAATGACAACAGCTTATTTTGCCAAGCAGACACACGCTGTGGAGCGTGCTGGCCTTGCCAGGAGAACTATGTCCATGGACGGTATGTGTAGCGGTATGGACGGTCACACGGGCACTTACCCCGGAGAGGAGTCTGGCCAGATTCCAGGGGGCGCCGTCCAGGGGCAGAAGAGGCAGGCAGAGAGGACTCGGAGACCACAGTTCTCACTCCCAGAGGTGACCTGTGGGGGCGAGGAGGGGATGAAATAACACGGGCTGCCTGGCCACAGGCCAGCACCAAGCGCCATGCAGACAGGCCCAGCGCCTCCCAGACGGCCCTCACTGTCAGGCGAGTTCTCACGTTTGGCTCAGGTTCTGGGTCCTCCTGCTTAGCGTCAGTGCTGTAAACCTGGGGAATCACCACCTGCATATTGGGCTGTGGGGACCAACATCTTTCCTCTTCCCTGGGGGACTTCTACACTGAGAGATTCCTTTAATGCTTGGTCTCAGGACCTCTTATGGGCTTCCCTGGTAGCTCAGCCAGTAAAGAATCCACCTGCAATGTGGGAGACCCTGGTTCAATTCCTGGGTTGGGAAGTTCCCTTGGAGGAGTGATAGGCTACCTATTCCAGCATTCTTGGGCTTCCCTGGTGGCTTAGACAGTAGAAAAATCCACCTGCAGTGTGGGAGACCTGGTTTGATCCCTGGGGTGGGAAGATCCCCCAGAGAAGGGAATGGCTACCCATTCCAGTATTTCTGCCTGGAGAATTCCATGGACAGAGGACCCTGGCAGGCTATAGTCCATGGGGTTGCAAAGAATCAGACCCGATTAAGCGACTTTCACTTCACTTCTTTACTCAGGACCCCTTTATACCCTTATGAGTTATTAAGGAACCCCCAAAAGAGACTGTTGATATGGGCTATTTTGACTGATATTTACCGTATTAGAAAGGCATAGCAAGACATTACAAATATGTGTTAATTCACTGAAAATAAACCAACCCCTTACATGTTAACATAAATGCTATCTTTTTATAATAAATAACTGTATTTCCCAAAACAAAAACTATGTGACTAAGAAGATAGGCCCTTTTATATTTATGAACTACTGTTGGGGCTGAGATAACAGAGCTTGTTTTAATAGGTCATGATTTTTGCAGGAATTCTACTGGAAGCATTTTGGACCCCCTTTCTTCTCAGCATTTAGATTACATTTAGATAGAATTTAATGGATTTCTTTGGATGCTCAATGCCAGCATCTACACTCCCAATTAATGAAGTGTCAATTCTGCAGCTCCTGCAAGGTAACAGAGTTACCTCCCCAAATGTGCTTGGGCCTGTTGTAATTAATAATGTGACCTTCTGCAACGGGAACTGAAAGCTTCTGGAGCAGGGAAATTGTTCACCTGAGTTCCACAGAGGATGGCCGGAGCTGGGTGTGAGCTGCAGCATCTGTCAGTAGCAAGGTCAAAAGTCAGAGCACCTAAGAGAGGCGTGAGAGGGAGAAGGAGAAAGCAAGGAAATCCGTAAATCAGGAGTGATGTTTAGGTTTCAGGAAGTTCATGAACATACCCAATGACAAGATAAACGTAGTGGTGGGCTCTGGAATGTGCTTTTAGGGAGTCTCTTCTTTAAAAAAAAAAACTTTATTTTATATTGGAGTATAGCCGATTAACAATGTTGTGATAGTTTCAGGCGCACAGTAGAGCAACTCCAAATTCTCCTCCCATCAAGGCTGCCCACATAACATTGGGTTGGTTATCTAGGTCCTGGTTGGTTATCTATTTTAAATATAGCAGTGTGTACATGTCCACCCCCAACTCCCTCTCTATCCCTTCCCCCATCTCTTCGGACCATTATTCTGCCAGCCTGGAGTCCTTCCCTAAGCCGCCCAGCCTCCACACCCTGGGTGATTAAGTCCCCTGTTGAGGCAGATCTATGCCATGGAGCTGCTCTCCACCGACTACTGGCAGGCCAGGGCGCCTATGTCCTGTGCCCCCTGCCACTGTTCCTCCCCCAGGAGTTCCCTGAACATGCACAGTTTTCCTCACTCATCTTTTTTTAAAAAATGTTTCTTAAATTATTTTTAATTGCAGTAAAATACATACACATAAAATTTCCATCTTAACTATTTTTAAGTGGCATCAAGTACATTCATACTGTTATACAACCGTCATGGCCTCCATCCGTCTTCAAAACTCACTCCATCTGGCAAATCTGAAACTCTGTACCTATTAGGCTCTAACTCCCTTTCCCCCTCCCCAACAGTCCTTGACTCTCACCTCTCTACTTCCTCTCCCTGTGAATCTCCCTGTTTCAGATTCTTCATATAAGTGGAACCATACCATGTTTATCCTTTTGTGACTGGCTTATTTCAGTCAACATAACGTCCTCAGGGTTCATCCACGCTGTGGCACATGTCAGAATTTCCTTTCTTGTTAAGGCTGAATAATATACTGCTGTGTATATACATATATATACACCACACTTTGTTTATCCATTCATCTGTCAGTAGACACTAGGGTTTGCTTCTGCCTTTTGACTGTTGTGCAAAATGTTGCTGTTAACCTAGGTGTACAAATATCTCTTTGAGTCTTTGCTTTCAGTAAGTGGAATTGCTGGAAAATATAACTCTGTTTTTAATTTTTTAGGAGCCATTGCAGTGTTTTTCAAAGCACTGCAATATTTTACATTCCCAACAGCAGTGCACAGGGGTTCCAATTTCCCCACATCCTTGCCAACACTTACTATTTTCTGTTTTTTTTTTTTTTTTTGATATGATAGTAAGCAGCTATCCTAATGGGCTCTCACTCATGACTGAATCTTCCATAACAGGACATGATACAGTGCGGCCCAAGGGACGACCACAATGAGTGGCTTTTAAATGGAATGCCCTTTGGTTTCAACAACACGTTGAACCAAATCTCTCTCACCAAAGCCATCTTTGTCACTGCGCAGTGGTGGCATTTATCAGTAATGAGAGACCTTTATGCCAGAAGACAATACCTCGCAACACATCCTGTTCATACATGCTAAGATTTAGACATTGTAAAAGTGTATGTCTTTCCCAAGACAATCTGTAAAATCATGTTAAAATATGATATCACAATATAAAATCCATCTAATAAATAAGTTTATGAGAACAGACACAAAAATCCTGAAAAGGAAGAGTGGAGGGCAC
The DNA here is from genome assembly GCA_006410635.1 of Cephalophus harveyi. Taxonomy (NCBI): domain Eukaryota; kingdom Metazoa; phylum Chordata; class Mammalia; order Artiodactyla; family Bovidae; genus Cephalophus; species Cephalophus harveyi. Next base: position 509,032 of record SJYT01083135.1, read on the forward strand.
AGGGAGATTATATTTTGCAGTTACTGAAACGCAAGAACACGGCGTGCACGGGAATCGGGGGTCACGGCCCGCTGGGGGTGACGCAGAGATTTCCGCTCAGCTCTCCTCCTTGCTGAGGCCTGAGAGTTCCCGCGACTGTAGACCACAGCGCTGCCTCCAGCACTGCCCGGGGGGCAGCCTCGCTCTCTCAGCTTATTCACTACTTGCTGCTCCCAGCTCTGGTTCTAGCTCTGAGTCTAGTACCCTTTCTTTAGGAAGGAGGGGTCCTTGGAAATTTCCCCTATTTCCTGCAAGCACAGCAATCACCAAAGTTTAAGTTTCCTTCAGGATCTAGGTGTTCTGGAGCAAACGGGGGTGGGGGGGTGGCTGTCTCTTATACACATCTCTATGTAATAGGGGACTGGAATGCAAAAGGAGGAAGTCAAGAAACACCTGGAGTAACAGGCAAATTTGGCCTTGGAATACGGAATGAAGCAGGGCAAAGACTAATAGAGTTTTGCCAAGAAAATACACTGGTCATAGCAAACACCCTCTTCCAACAACACAAGAGAAGACTCTACACATGGACATCACCAGATGCTCAATACCAAAATCAGATTGATTATATTCTTTGCAGCCAAAGGTGGAGAAGCTCTATAGAGTCAACAAAAACAAGACCGGGAGCTGACTGTGGCTCAGATCATGAGCTCCTTATTACCAAATTCAGACTGAAATTGAAGAAAGCAGGCAAAACCACTAGACTATTCAGGTATGACCTAAATCAAATCCTCTATGATTATACAGTGGAAGTGAGAAATAAATTTAAGGGCCTAGATCTGATAGATAGAGTGCCTGATGAACTATGGAATGAGGTTCGTGACATTGTACAGGAGACAGGGATCAAGATCATCCCCTCAGAGGGTTACTCGGAGATTAAGTAAGTCTCTAAAGTACAAGCCTTGCAGAATTGAATTTTTACTCAACAGTAGTGATGTTTCCCGTTTCGCCACTCCCTCCCTCCCACAGTCTCTCGTCCCCTCTGGCCATCTCCCTGTCTCTGGAGGACTTGCCCTTCTCCCCAGCGGGGCTCGCCTCTGTCTCCAGGAAACAGCAAAAAGCAGGCAGCTCATTCTCTGCACCATCCGCCCTGTCTGGTGAGGACTTTATGAAATTTAACCATGAAGAAATGTCATAAACGTGTGCCTCAAAGGGCTCTAAGGCAGCACTCCTCCAACTTTAACGTCTGCTCAGATGGCTGGGGAACTTGTAAACTCCGGGTGTGACTCCGCTGCTCTAGCGTGGGGCCTGGGGTCTGCATTTTCACCAGGTGGGGCTGACGTCGCTGGTTACGGATCACACTCCAGATGGGCCCTCTAAGATGAGGTACACAGACCCAGACACTGCCCATGTCCCCTTCCCACTCTAGCATCTCCTGCTCACCCCTTCAGAAGGAAAGCTCTCTGGATGGTCCCTTCTCTTCCCAGGCCACCCTTGGCACAGGTCACCACTGGTTCTTCTCTTCTCTGGGTTGTGGGCACCGGGGAGGGAGAGGACCCGTCACCCCGATGAGCATCCCTCCAGTAGCCTCTGCAAGACCTCCGCCGGGGAGCACTGGCAGCTGAGCCCTGAGCCCCGCCTCGGTGAGCTGTCCTGTCCACCTCCACCCTGGACGCAGACCAGAGGAGCTGTCTCTTATACACATCTCCCTCAGTGACCAGGGAATCCCACTTCCAGATGCTAAGAGGTCGCATTTGAACAGTGGTTTGTGATTTGATGACAGGTGTTTTGAGAGCTGGGAATAAGGAATAACTTTCCTCATTGGCCCCTCTCTCTACCTTTTCATTTCTGGAACCAGCGCTTGTTTTATAAGAAAGGCTTCTAGGCATCCAGATAAGCCAGAATTCCTGCGTTGTGCTTACTGAAAGATAACTTTTTTCTTTCCTCCAACTCCAGCTTTATGAGATATAATTTACATATAACACTGTTTAAGTTTGAGGTGTACAAAGTGTTGTGAAATCTAAGTATTTCTAATGCTGGACCATGGGGAGCAGGAACAACCAGACAGACTCCTGCTGTTGCCTAGACCCTCCTGTTCCTCCCTCTGTCAACAGTGAGCCACTTAGGCATATGGGAAAAAACCCCAAGACCTGTTCCTCCCCCAGAACCAGCGATCAGGACACCAGGATTCTGATCCAGCTCATCCTGCAAATATCACTTTTGAATATCTGAGGAATCTACTGCCCAACCCAGCTCTTAAAGCACCTGGATCTTAGAGATGACTTCATCACAGTGATTAGAGAGATACTGTGAAGACTAAATGGCTGCTTCAGAAATGTTATTCAAATGGAAAACAGTAGTAGCAGCAGCATCAAAGATACCTAAGATACACAGAGCTTGGTGTTAGCACAGTGGAACAGCTGTATAATCTGCCTAGCTGCAGAGCCTGGATTTGTAAATAAACCTAAATGTGTGAGGAAGTATATGACAACATACTTCTCTCAAAGTGTGACCCACAGAAAACGTCCTTCAAAATATGGCGTAAATGTTTTGTGTTTAAATCAGTCTTGAAAATTCTCTCTCTCAAGTCTACTTTCTTGGGAAGTTACAATGGATATTAATTTACTAAACATTGTGGTAGATTCCATATCAGGTAAGCCATGTAAGCCACAGTTTCCCACATTCATTGACCACGGAGCTTATCTTCAGCATCACCGAATGGCATCAATAGGAGCACATTTTGGGAACACTGACCTGGACCTTTACACTTTGGAAGGACCGTCAGGATACTAGGAGCTCAGTGGAGACAAATGGAGAGCATCCACACAAGGGACAAGAAGAGCTGGAGCAGAGCAGACAGTCTGGCAGGGAAGCTTAGAGAAGAAGAAGATGCCATTTGGAAAGGCTTGAGCAGCTGGCTGAAGGACTAGACTTTCACGAGGAAGCTGTGTGTCATGTTCCTCAACAGGCCTCCTCCTGATAGACCCGTGAGAAGCTCACAGGCTGCCCCATGGTCCTAGGTGAGCACCCCAGAGTCCCGCGGCTATTCCTCAGTCCCAAGCAGGAGAAGACGATCAAGCTGGGTCTGTGTTGCTTCCAGCACTTGCTCAGATCAGCATGTCTCAAACGTCAGCCTGCATTACAGGAACCCGCAGAGCCTGCTGAAGCAAATGTTGCTGGGCTCTGCTCGATGTTTCTGATTCAGTAGTCTCAGAGGGGCCTAAGAATTTGCATTTCTAACAAGTGTTAGGTGATGCCAATCTGTTGATCCGAAGCCCACCCTCCAGCAGTCCTTCAGGAAGACTTTTATCCCTGACTCTCAGCTCACCAATGGTTTCTGCCCTGGTGGCTTACAGAGGCCCCCGATGATTGGGGGGCATTTTAAACAGAGCTTGAGAGACAGATAGCTGTACTTGTCAATGGCTCACTCATGTTCTCCACAGAAATAGGAAGTGGCTTGGTACTTGGGCCAGGTCAAGGCTTGCAAACTCAAACCCTAGAGGTGTCCGGGTGGCCATTGAAGATGAGTGAAGCCAGCTGGAGAGCCTAAGCTGAGACTCAGCTCATGTCAGCTGTTGCCATGCTAGAGGGTAGGGCCCATGGTGCCAAGTAGGTATCATGGTCACCTTTGCATAGTTGAAGAAACAGGCTCAGCGAGGAGAGATAGTGGGTTCAAGGTGACTCAGCTAGGAGTGAAAGAGCCCAGGGTCCAATTTCGGGGGGTCTAATTCCAAAAACTTTGCTCTTTCCCCTACACAACGTTGTCTCTGAGTGCCTTCCCCCTCCAGGTCATGGCACAGATAGTTAGGAAGAGTCTGTGGNAGTGGGTTCAAGGTGACTCAGCTAGGAGTGAAAGAGCCCAGGGTCCAATTTCGGGGGGTCTAATTCCAAAAACTTTGCTCTTTCCCCTACACAACGTTGTCTCTGAGTGCCTTCCCCCTCCAGGTCATGGCACAGATAGTTAGGAAGAGTCTGTGGACTGGGGAGGAGTGAGGAGGTGTGCAGAGCCCTCCTGGAGATCCGGAGATTTTCTGTTTGCTATTTTTTCCTGTTGCTATTCTGAGGCAGAGTCACAGGCACAGGGCAGACTCCAGTGAAGGATGCCTGGGTTTGCTAAATGCTCTTGGCTACGCTCCAGCAGGTTTAATCCTCCTGCTTCCCTAGTACCAGCTTGCCACCCCGGCTCCTTGCCTCGGAGTTCATCAAGCCTTAATTGGAAACAGAAATGCAGTCCCTTTCCTGAATCACAGGATGACAACAAACCAAGATAAATTCGAGTGAGCTTGCATGATCTTGAGCTGCTTCTGCTAATGAAGCAAATGCAATTTAAAGAGATGGTCCCTGTCACGGTCTGCAGCACCCAGACCGAGGTGGCCGGCTTTTATATTTGTGGCAGCATCAAGCTCCCCTTCTTCCTCATCAATCCTTTTTAACATTTGACTAGTAATAATAGCTGTCACACCAAATATCTCCCATATAACGTCACAGAGAATATAAGGAAGCATTAGTGAGTACATCCTCACAAATTCAACCCACTTATAATGTAGGTTGAGAGTAGGGAAAGACACAGATGGAAAATTAATAGAATTATTAGAATTAATAACTGAATTTTTAGAATTAGTAAGTGAATTCTAAAAGACCTTGAGCTACAAGGGCAGTGCATAAATACCTACTGTATTTCTTTATAGAAACATTATAGAAAATGAAGTTTAAATTTTACTTTACAAGTACAATTGCATAAAGTGTATCAAAGATTTAGGAATGAATATAATGAAATAGGTTCAAGACCTCCACAGTAAAAACTAAAATTCAGCATAGGAGACTTTAAAGGATACCTTTAAAAAAAAAAATAGAGGGAATATACCATGTTCATGAAACAGAGCACTCAGTATTGTGAAAATGTCAGTTCTCCCCCAAAGTGATGTTTAGATTCAATACAGAGTCAAATCTCAGAAAGCTGTTCCTTGGGGAGAAACTGACAAGTAGATCTTAAGGAAATGGAAAAGTGTAAGAATAGCCAAGCCAGTATTGAAGAACGAAGCTGGAGGATATTGAGACAACTTACAATTGCATGAACGAATGCAAGTTTGGGTAAATAGATAAATGGAATAGAGTGGAGAGTCTGGCAAGAGATCCACATACAGGCTTAATCAGACTGTCGCAAAGTACAATTTGGGGAGCAGGGTCTCTCCAATAAATGGTGTAAGATCCCCTGTCTCTCACTATTCACAAAACCCAATTCCAGATAGATTACTGATTTAAATGTGAATATGAAGCCCTTAAAACTTCTCACAGATAGCATAGGAAAACATATTTTCATGACTTTCAAGTACGCAAAGATTTCTTCAAAGGGTAACAGGAAGCATGAGTGCTTAAGGGGAAAATCGATAAGCTGGCATTCAGAAAAGCTAAGAACTTTTAGAGAAAGACCCTTCTCTAATCTTCCCTCCTTTTAAAAGAGGAGAAAAAAAGAGAAAAATTTAAAACTTTTAGTCATCAAAACCCCATTAAGGAAGTGAAAAAGTCCCGATAGAGCTGGAGAAAACGTTTGGAGTCCATATATTGATAATATAAAAAGCTTCCACAAATCAGTGAAAAGGGCAACTCAATAGAAAGATGGGCACTTTTCATATGTAGAATATATGAAATATGCAGGGAAATGCAAATTAATCATCAGGGAAATGCAAAGTAAAACCATAAGAAGAATCCAAACGTTGACCCAGTAACTCCACTATTAGGTATATATACATTCCACAGAAGTACTGTCTTCTTCCTAGCATCTCCCCCACATTTTCCAGCTTCTTTTCCCGATTCCTCTGGCCCAAGAGACAGACCTACCTGTGACTTGGGCTGCCTTCTGAGCAAACCAGTGAGGGAAGAGAGAGAGGGAAAAAAAAATAACTGCATCATCCCACCCCCAGATCCTCTGTCTAAGGAGACAGATATTCCCTCGGGGCAGGAACTGGGAGAGAGCAAAAACAACAGAGGACTTCCCCTTGCAGCGGTAGGGCATGTGGCAACTACCAAATGCACAGACAGCGATGGGATGACATACAGGTGCAGCACAGGCCAGGACAAAAATAAAATCTATAATTGAAACTGACATGTCTTTGCTGCTTCCTGACAGGAAAAGTGGGAGGCAATGATGAGTGCACTGGATTGAAACTCTGGACTCTCTGATTCTAGTGTTGGCTCCTGGCAACACACGGGAAGTTGAAAACAGGTGATTTACAGGTGTCTCCTGGGGTCTAACGGAGATCCAACCAGTCAATCTTAAGGAAAATCAACCCTGAATAATCATTGGAAGGACTGATGCTGAAGAGAAGCGCCAGTATTTTGGTCACCTGATGCGAACAGCCGACTCACTGGAAAAGTCCCTGATGCTGGGAAAGATTGAGGGCAGAAGGAGAAGAGGGCATCAGAAGATGAGATGCTGGATGGCATCACGGACGCAATGGACATGAACTTGGGCAAATCTCGGAGGGTGGTGAGGGACAGGGAGCCCTGGCGTGCTGCAGGGCATGGGGATGCGGAGTCGGAGGCACCTGGGCGACTGAACAATAACAACAACCAAGGGTCTAAGGATCAGGAGAACAAGCCAGACATCTGCTCTTTCTTCTGTTCATTCATTCAACACATGCCTATTGGGTGACCCATATGTGCCTGGAACTAAGCTATTGACTGAAGTGCACACTGACTCATTATTCTAATTCCTTACATTCACACACTCTGCTCCCAGCCTGGGAGCAATGGCTGACCTTGTCACCCTTGCCCGAGTGTCCTAAGACCGAGGAATTGGCACTGGGACCGAGACACCAAACCTGACACTTGGCAGCAAGGGAAAGAGCCACATCTGGGACAACCGTCTTCAGGGGGAGCTAGCCACTTAGCTGTGTGACCCCAGGTAAGGCACTTCACCTCTCTGAATCTTTCTTCCTATCTAACCTAAGACCGAGGAATTGGCACTGGGACCGAGACACCAAACCTGACACTTGGCAGCAAGGGAAAGAGCCACATCTGGGACAACCGTCTTCAGGGGGAGCTAGCCACTTAGCTGTGTGACCCCAGGTAAGGCACTTCACCTCTCTGAATCTTTCTTCCTATCTACAAAATGGTGTAAACACAGTGAATTCCTCAGAGGGTTCAGTTCAGTTGCTCAGTCACGTCCGACTCTTTGCGACCCTGTGAATCGCAGCATGCCAGGCCTCCCTGTCTATCACCAACTCCCAGAGTTTACTCAAACTTGCGTCCATTGAGTCAGTGATGCCATCCAGCCATCTCAACCTCAGTCGTCCCCTTCTCCTCCTGCCCCCAATACCTCCCAGCATCAAAGTCTTTTCTAATGAGTCAACTCTTCTCATGAGGTGGCCAAAGTACTGGAGTTTCACCTTTAGCATCATTCCTTCCAAAGAAATCCCAGGGTTGATCTCCTTCAGAATGGACTGGTTGGATCTCCCCACAGTCCAAGGGACTCTCAAGAGTCTTCTCCAACACCACAGTTCAAAAGCATCAATTCTTCAGCACTCAGCCTTCTTCACAGTCCAACTCTCACATCCATACATGACCACAGGAAAAACCATAGCCTTGACTAGACGGACCTTAGTCGGCAAAGTAATGTCTCTGCTTTTGAATATGCTATCTAGGTTGGTCATAACTTTTCTT